>JAEIGL010000128.1:0-45421 GCA_018903715.1 Zaprionus davidi
CGACAGATGGCACTCGCGCTGCGCGGTCGCCCGCCTCCCTTGTTAGCTGACAGAAGTACTTGGTTTTATGCTTATACTTTCTTAAATAACTTCTGTGTTTATTGTTCGATCGGATTGTGATTTGGACACTACGTAGATCTTTCATTCAGCTTAGTATATGTTAAAGTCAGAAAGTTGTATCTTTTATACAGCGCTTACAAATTAAGTTAAAAAATTAAATTATTGATTTATGGGGGCGGTGGGCGTGGCACCTAACATTTGAAATAAACTTGATCTGCTTATAGTACACAGGAGTCTTCCTGCCAAATTTGGTAACTCTAGCTTTTATAATAGCTGAGATCTGTGCGTTCACACAGACAGACGGACAGACGGACAGACGGACAGACAGACAGACATGGCTCAATCGACTCGGCTTGTGATCCTGAGCAAGAATATATATACTTTATGGGGTCTCCCACGCCTCCTTATGCCTGTTACATACATTTGCACAAAGTTAGTATACCCTTTTTTGACCATTTTCAATGGTCGAAGGGTATAAAAATTTAAATTGTTTATAAAAACACACCGAAGTCCCTGCTCGGGCGCCAATGAAAAATCTCTAAGCGTTTTTAGAGAACCGAAAATCAAACAAATTAATTGAGACGCGGTGGTTTCCAGTTTTGATAAAATTTATTGTTGCTGATGGCACAAGTATTGCTGCTTCCTTCTCGAGAGCGAACTTTATACATACTAGCGCGGTGACCACAACTTGGCCACGCACTCTCAAATTTTGCCGTCGGCAAGTGCCGATCGACTCAAAGCAAGAGAGAGTAATTTAAATTTAATGACACTTCATGTGCTCTCTTAAATTCTATCTTAACTACTGTGCTCAAACATTTTATTTAATGTATTTGCAGCTTTAAACTTTAATTTTATTTATAATTTTTATTTACATGTTCATTGCTAGACCTTATTATTAAATTATTTATTTATACAACTTCATTAAATATTTCAGTGTTATGACAGGTTATAATTTTTAAATTGTTTAAATGTTAGGAATATTATTTAATAATGGAATAAATTAATTATAACGATTGAACCCGAACTAATGTAATCTCTGTAAGGGGTCGCCATCCAAGATGCACCCACAGGAATTGGGCGACCAAAGGCAGGGCGGGCTAAACTGGCCACGTAACATCTGTGTGCCAACCTTATACTCCAGTTTGCGAATATTATCTATACAAAGTGAAGGGTTGCAGATATCTCTCCGACGTCTTAGATCGTCATCGTCAGCACGTTTTATTATCTAAATTATATTGTAGGCCTTGGACTTGGCCCTTTTAAGGATCACCACCCCTTAGCCGACGAGCAGGAGCCGGAAATTGAAACGTGCGGTCAAGGTCAAGTCCATGAAGTCCAACAGCCTATAGTCTTTAAACTGTTCTGCTGGGAGACTAATTTTAAAAGAAGAAATGTTGCGCTTGAATTGAATTTTTCAACTGTGAAGTTATTTGACGGCAGCCTTGCGAAGATGTACGATTGTACATCTTCTGTGGTAGTGTCCGTCGCCAAACGAGAGATGAACACCAATTTTTTGGGTTTGATCGCAATCAGAGGTTTTATACTCTGTGCCTTTGTAGCAGGCATTATTGCGGAAACATTTCCCGTTGTGTTCTTGTCATTGCTCATAATGCGAGGAGGCACAAGAGGAGGAGCAAGAGGTTTGGGTGCGGCAACTTTGCTGCTAGTTTTCTTTTTTTTTGTGCAGTTGGAAGAGCAAGACGGTATAGGCGAAAGTCGGCTTAAAAGATCAGGAGAAGAAGCCTGAGAAGAAGGTAGGTTGGTGACCTAGAAATTCGTAGAGCCCGAATCTAAAGGAACACTGACAGGTGCCGGTGGTTTGCGAGGAACCGTAAATGCTTTGAATTTGGCCTCCATCTCCAAGAATTCAGATTGGAGATTAGAGAAAGCTGTGCGTATCTTATAAAACCCACGTTTGGTTTTATTATGGATTTTCCGTCAGTCAGCCATACGACACGTTTCACACGACCATTTGAGACCAGTATTGGCTCGGACGGCGTCACTAACCCGCACAGTTAGGCCATAGCATTTTAAGTGACAAAAATTATCACAGAGCCAGCAACCAATATAATCCGCCGTAGGATCAGAAGAGCATATAGAAGACAGAGTAAAGAAATAAATTTCTTGAGAGAGCAAGAAACAGTTACAGCGCCGAACCAGGCAAGCAAGCAAGTACGACAATAAAACTGCAAAACTAGCGAGCACAACGAAGTAAACAAAACAACAACAGCTGTGGCGTTTACAACAACAGCGCTACGCAGTTTACTCAGAGAGAAATATAATTTCGGAAGAGCGGGAGAGCGTGGGAATGTTAATCAAAACAGAAACGAAAACTTGACGCCAAAGACGCGCAAGTGAAAAATTATTAGTTATATATTAGTTTAGGAATTTGCTAATAAAAGTATTAGTGTGTTACTTTTACGGTTGTACTTACAAGGTTAGCACTAATAAAATACCGCACTAATAATTACACCACTTAGGGATATAAAAACGCAAGAATTATAAAAAAAACACAGGGAGCAAAGGCTAAACACGTCTGACCACCAAGATAGCTACTGTGTTATTATGGGCAGAGGATTGACGTCGGCTTCGCTGCTTCCAATAGGCCACGATATCGGCTGATGTCTTGTTGGTCGAATTGTTGCAGTCTTCTTGGAATCACATGCATTGGTGGGAGCGGAAGCAGTTGCCAAACAGATTCTTAGAATTCAGCTTGGCAGCTCGGAGCGTGCAGGAAATTATGCAGACGCTGAGCTTGCAGATTGGAACTTGCGTACTGGAGTTCATTATTCTAAATTGTAACATTTTAGTTGTTAACTTGCATCAAAATGCAATTCTGAGTAAAAATTTTCTTCGCAATTTTTGATGCAGTTATGCAACACACACATGTTTTCGTGTTTACTATATTGTCTTGTGTCGTGTTTTATATGTTATTTGTGTATTATCATCTGTGTTACTATATTGTCTTGTGTCGTCTTTAATATGTATTTTGTGTGTAACTATGGTGAATACATTATGTGTTTTAAAAGGGGTTTTTCGTTCTTAGGAAAAATGTCAGGAAAAAGGTTAACGTCGTCGGAAATCGCCAGTTTTCTTGATAGTGTGCATAGCGAGGATGATCTTGACTTTTCTGATAATGAGGAAAGCATAGGAGACGAAGACGTCGGTGAACGTCAAGGTGAACGTCGTACAGATTTTAATAACGTTACCTCTGACACCATGGATGAAAATGGTTCTAGCGAAATCAATATGAAAAGGAATTTGCTGTGGAGGAAACGGAATTTAATCTTCAATGAGAAGCAACTGCAGCTGCTTGCAAGTACTGCATTGCCTCCAGAACTAATGGAACTTTCGAACCCTATACAGTTCTTTTTATATCTGTTTCCGAATCAAATATTTGATAAGATTTGCAATGAAACGAACATTTATATTCCTCAAAAAAACTCCATTACAACTCGGTGGATATTCGCCAATTTGTTGGAATTTCATTATACATGTCCATTTCACGCCTACCAAAAAGTGACCAATACTGGTCCGAAAGTCTTGGAATACCAGCCATCAGAAATATTATGTCCCAAAAATCTTTTCAAGCAATCAAAAGTTCCATTCATTTCAACAACAACGATAACAATCTGCCAACTTCCGATCCCCGCCACGATCGACTTTTTAAAGTACGGCCCCTCCTATACGGATTAAATAATACTTTTTCTAAATTACCTAAGGAGCAGTTTCTATGTGTCGATGAACAGATTTGCTCTTCAAAAGCTCGATGTCATTTAAAGCGGTACAATCCTAACAAGCCTCATAAATGGGGATTTAAAATATTTGTCCTAAGCGGAATTTCTGGCTTCTGCTACAAGTTTGAGATAGACTCTGGTAAAGAAAATGTTCAACTCCCTAACGAGCCAGATTTAAGTGCAGCATCGAATTCGGTAGTAAGATTGGCTAGAGGAGTGCCCAGACATCAAAATTTTCGCCTTTACTTCGACAACTATTTCACCTCATTGCCTCTTTTAAAGTACTTGGCGAAAGGTGGAATCCTAGCTTTGGGTACCATCGGTGCAAAGAAAACTGTTCGTGGTACGTCTACAGAATATGTGGCTGACTTCGCTGGAGTGGATATATCTATAACAACATGGGTTGATAACAAAATTGTTACATTGGTATCCAACTATGCGGGTATAGTTTCCAATGACACTGCGCGTCGGTACAACAAAGCCTAAAAACAATATGTAGAAATTGATCGTCCATTCGCAGTAGCGCAGTATAACAGCTATATGGGTGGCGTTGATTTGGGTGGCTATGCGGGCACAGTTCCCTATGACACTGCGCGTCGGTACAACAAAGCCCAAAAACAATATGTAGAAATTGATCGTCCATTCGCAGTAGCGCAGTATAACAGCTACATATATGGGTGGCGTTGATTTGATCGATAGTATAATTGGCCGATACAAAATTTTATTGAGAAGCAAACGTTGGAATGTCAGAATTTTTTACCATTTACTGGATTTAACAGTCAGTATCGCTTGGCTATTGTACAAAAGGGTTCAAAAAGCAAACTGATATTCTGGAAAAATGTTGGGATCATCCGATTTTCGTCTTAGCATTGCAGAAGTGCTAACCAAACTGGAAACTAAAAGTAATTTGGGAAAACACAGCTCTATGATTGAATATGAGTTGGAACAAAAAAAAGAAGAGAGGTCCAACCCAGCGCGTTCCAAATCCAATGGTACGGCAGGATCAGATTGGGCATTGGCCAATTTGGACAGAAAATAGAATCAGGTGCAAGAAACCAAACTATGGAGGATATGCGCAACAAATGTGGAGTTGCTTTATGCTTTAACAAAAGAAATAATTGTTTTAAAGATTTTCATTTAAATTAATTTGTTCCATGAAATTGGAGATATTTGCACTTATTTCATTTACATTTTTATTAGAATTTTATGTTTTCTATATCAATTATAATAAGTTTTAAAACTTATAATCCCATATAAGTCATTTTGAATAATATTTTATGTTTAAGCTATGTTAAAATATCATCTTTCAAAATATATACAAATATATATTCTTCAATAAATCGGCTAAAAATCAAAATCTGGAAAAACGAAAAAGAATTGTATTTTTTATTTTCGAATATCTATTGAATAAAAAAAACCGCATCAAAATCCGTTTTCATGCCTGATAAAGGGCTATGTGCCGTTCAGTTAATAGATGTCAATGTGCAATATGTGACCGGAGTATTCTGGAATATGAGTTTTTTGAAGTTCCGGATTTGGGGTTGTTTGTCATATTTAGCTTCTTTTGGAAACTTTACATTGCTTGACTAAAAGTATAATTTTTTGCATCATCCTTGGGAAATAATATGTTTCTTTCTAGCTGTTTTTGATTTTTTAGGAAATTTCGATGTGCTATTCTGTGACTTCGGTATGTTGTCTGTATTTTTCCCATTATTTCTTCAGTCGTGAAAATTCCATTAATTACTGAAGGGTTGAAATGTTTTTTTAGGTCTCATGTCTATGAAAAATAGGAAATGGGATGGTGAACTTGTAGATTTATTTATTTGATTTGTAAAAGAATATATGATTTTTGAAAACATTTATTGGGGCCTCGACGCTAACGATTAACTCGTGGCCAGAACTTTCGGCGCTATGTTGTGTAGAGGTAATGGAGTTACTCTACTTTAAAGGTATTCTTCAGAGAGCGTCTGCAACAACACTTTCTTTTCCCGGTTTATAGAATATTTCATAATCATAATCCTCTAGATAACCTTTGCATCTCTTTATTTGACATTTCTATATCAGCTACTCAGAGAATATGTCAAAGGTTGATGATCAGGTAATTTTTGAGGCCCTTGCCCAACTTGTGGCTAACATCTCTTTCTCGTTAGTCGCATAGTTCTCTTCGGCTTTGGAAACTGTTCTAGAGAGAAAGGATATAGGGTGGTTGTCCGATCGCGAAATTTGAAGCATCAGTAGTTAAATGGAACTCCTTGAAATCTGGGTAACGGAGAAAACTATAAAACTGTTTTGGATTCTGAAAAAACTTAAATCCACAACGACTTAAATAATTTTTAGGCCATGGATTTTAAAAAAATTCATGGTTTATTGTGTTTATCGGAACGGAAATGTGCGTAACAGGCAGAAGGAGGCATCTCCGACCCCATAAACTATATATATTATGAATCAGTATCAGTAGTCGAGTCGAGTGAGCCATGTCTGTCTGTCCGTCTGTCTGTCTGTATGAACACCTGGATCTCAGAACCAGTAAGAGCTAGAGTCATCAAATTTTGTGACAACATACGTATATATTCCAGTGTCTCATAGTTTTTTTAAATTTGGACAGGCCCCTTCCCGCCTCTATAAATCAGTAATAACTATTTAAAAACTACAATATTAACTTAACAACCAAAATTGTATATCGTTCATGACAAATACCTTGCCACGGGCGTTATGTGAAAATTTCTTATAAATCGGACTATAAATAAGTGAGATATGATACGAATTAAACTCACTTTGAACATATATACTTAAGCAGACCTAATTTACGCAAGCATTTTAAACTTTTTATTTGCATTGTATGGTAACAGAATTGGTTCACAATGCAGCTTTGTCGATTGGCCAAGGAGTGAGGCAATGGCCGACTGGTTAGAGTGGCGGACGGCAATTTCAAAAGAATTTTCATTTATTTCTTTTTATTTTATTTTATTTTGTTTACTTTTTTAATTCTAATAAACTAAAAGAAAAGTTACAATCAAGCGGGCTGTAATATGGCCGCGACATACTAATTAAATTATTTAATTAAATTTCATTTCATATTTTGTATTGTATATGAGAATTAATATGCCTTTAAAATGTAGGTGACAACGAAGACCAAATAGAAGACAGAGTAAAGAAATAAATTTCTTGAGAGAGCAAGAAACAGTTACAGCGCCGAACCAGGCAAGCAAGCAAGTACGACAATAAAACTGCAAAACTAGCGAGCACAACGAAGTAAACAAAACAACAACAGCTGTGGCGTTTACAACAACAGCGCTACGCAGTTTACTCAGAGAGAAATATAATTTCGGAAGAGCGGGAGAGCGTGGGAATGTTAATCAAAACAGAAACGAAAACTTGACGCCAAAGACGCGCAAGTGAAAAATTATTAGTTATATATTAGTTTAGGAATTTGCTAATAAAAGTATTAGTGTGTTACTTTTACGGTTGTACTTACAAGGTTAGCACTAATAAAATACCGCACTAATAATTACACCACTTAGGGATATAAAAACGCAAGAATTATAAAAAAAAACACAGGGAGCAAAGGCTAAACACGTCTGACCACCAAGATAGCTACTGTGTTATTATGGGCAGAGGATTGACGTCGGCTTCGCTGCTTCCAATAGGCCGCGATATCGGCTGATGTCTTGTTGGTCGAATTGTTGCAGTCTTCTTGGAATCACATGCATTGGTGGGAGCGGAAGCAGTTGCCAAACAGATTCTTAGAATTCAGCTTGGCAGCTCGGCGCGTGCAGGAAATTATGCAGACGCTGAGCTTGCAGATTGGAACTTGCGTACTGGAGTTCATTATTCTAAATTGTAACATTTTAGTTGTTAACTTGCATCAAAATGCAATTCTGAGTAAAAATTTTCTTCGCAATTTTTGATGCAGTTATGCAACACACACATGTTTTCGTGTTTACTATATTGTCTTGTGTCGTGTTTTATATGTTATTTGTGTATTATCATCTGTGTTACTATATTGTCTTGTGTCGTCTTTAATATGTATTTTGTGTGTAACTATGGTGAATACATTATGTGTTTTAAAAGGGGTTTTTCGTTCTTAGGAAAAATGTCAGGAAAAAGGTTAACGTCGTCGGAAATCGCCAGTTTTCTTGATAGTGTGCATAGCGAGGATGATCTTGACTTTTCTGATAATGAGGAAAGCATAGGAGACGAAGACGTCGGTGAACGTCAAGGTGAACGTCGTACAGATTTTAATAACGTTACCTCTGACACCATGGATGAAAATGGTTCTAGCGAAATCAATATGAAAAGGAATTTGCTGTGGAGGAAACGGAATTTAATCTTCAATGAGAAGCAACTGCAGCTGCTTGCAAGTACTGCATTGCCTCCAGAACTAATGGAACTTTCGAACCCTATACAGTTCTTTTTATATCTGTTTCCGAATCAAATATTTGATAAGATTTGCAATGAAACGAACATTTATATTCCTCAAAAAAAACTCCATTACAACTCGGTGGATATTCGCCAATTTGTTGGAATTTCATTATACATGTCCATTTCACGCCTACCAAAAAGTGACCAATACTGGTCCGAAAGTCTTGGAATACCAGCCATCAGAAATATTATGTCCCAAAAATCTTTTCAAGCAATCAAAAGTTCCATTCATTTCAACAACAACGATAACAATCTGCCAACTTCCGATCCCCGCCACGATCGACTTTTTAAAGTACGGCCCCTCCTATACGGATTAAATAATACTTTTTCTAAAGTACCTAAGGAGCAGTTTCTATGTGTCGATGAACAGATTTGCTCTTCAAAACTCGATGTCATTTAAAGCGGTACAATCCTAACAAGCCTCATAAATGGGGATTTAAAATATATGTCCTAAGCGGAATTTCTGGCTTCTGCTACAAGTTTGAGATAGACTCTGGTAAAGAAAATGTTCAACTCCCTAACGAGCCAGATTTAAGTGCAGCATCGAATTCGGTAGTAAGATTGGCTAGAGGAGTGCCCAGACATCAAAATTTTCGCCTTTACTTCGACAACTATTTCACCTCATTGCCTCTTTTAAAGTACTTGGCGAAAGGTGGAATCCTAGCTTTGGGTACCATCGGCGCAAAGAAAACTGTTCGTGGTACGTCTACAGAATATGTGGCTGACTTCGCTGGAGTGGATATATCTATAACAACATGGGTTGATAACAAAATTGTTACATTGGCATCCAACTATGCGGGTATAGTTTCCAATGACACTGCGCGTCGGTACAACAAAGCCTAAAAACAATATGTAGAAATTGATCGTCCATTCGCAGTAGCGCAGTATAACAGCTATATGGGTGGCGTTGATTTGGGTGGCTATGCGGGCACAGTTCCCTATGACACTGCGCGTCGGTACAACAAAGCCCAAAAACAATATGTAGAAATTGATCGTCCATTCGCAGTAGCGCAGTATAACAGCTACATATATGGGTGGCGTTGATTTGATCGATAGTATAATTGGCCGATACAAAATTTTATTGAGAAGCAAACGTTGGAATGTCAGAATTTTTTACCATTTACTGGATTTAACAGTCAGTATCGCTTGGCTATTGTACAAAAGGGTTCAAAAAGCAAACTGATATTCTGGAAAAATGTTGGGATCATCCGATTTTCGTCTTAGCATTGCAGAAGTGCTAACCAAACTGGAAACTAAAAGTAATTTGGGAAAACACAGCTCTATGATTGAATATGAGTTGGAACAAACAAAAAAAAGAAGAGAGGTCCAACCCAGCGCGTTCCAAATCCAATGGTACGGCAGGATCAGATTGGGCATTGGCCAATTTGGACAGAAAATAGAATCAGGTGCAAGAAACCAAACTATGGAGGATATGCGCAACAAATGTGGAGTTTTAAAGTTTTCTTTTTTTATTTTCATTTAAATGAATTTGTTCCATGAAATTGGAGATATTTGCACTTATTTCATTTACATTTTTATTAGAATTTTATGTTTTCTATATCAATTATAATAAGTTTTAAAACTTATAATCCCATATAAGTCATTTTGAATAATATTTTATGTTTAAGCTATGTTAAAATATCATCTTTCAAAATATATACAAATATATACTCTTCAATAAATCGGCTAAAAATCAAAATCTGGAAAAACGAAAAAGAATTGTATTTTTTATTTTCGAATATCTATTGAATAAAAAAAACCGCATCAAAATCCGTTTTCATGCCTGATAAAGGGCTATGTGCCGTTCAGTTAATAGATGTCAATGTGCAATATGTGACCGGAGTATTCTGGAATATGAGTTTTTTGAAGTTCCGGATTTGGGGTTGTTTGTCATATTTAGCTTCTTTTGGAAACTTTACATTGCTTGACTAAAAGTATAATTTTTTGCATCATCCTTGGGAAATAATATGTTTCTTTCTAGCTGTTTTTGATTTTTTAGGAAATTTCGATGAGCTATTCTGTGACTTCGGTATGTTGTCTGTATTTTTCCCATTATTTCTTCAGTCGTGAAAATTCCATTAATTACTGAAGGGTTGAAATGTTTTTTTAGGTCTCATGTCTATGAAAAATAGGAAATGGGATGGTGAACTTGTAGATTTATTTATTTGATTTGTAAAAGAATATATGATTTTTGAAAACATTTATTGGGGCCTCGACGCTAACGATTAACTCGTGGCCAGAACTTTCGGCACTATGTTGTGTAGAGGTAATGGAGTTACTCTACTTTAAAGGTATTCTTCAGAGAGCGTCTGCAACAACACTTTCTTTTCCCGGTTTATAGAATATTTCATAATCATAATCCTCTAGATAACCTTTGCATCTCTTTATTTGACATTTCTATATCAGCTACTCAGAGAATATGTCAAAGGTTGATGATCAGGTAATTTTTGAGGCCCTTGCCCAACTTGTGGCTAACATCTCTTTCTCGTTAGTCGCATAGTTCTCTTCGGCTTTGGAAACTGTTCTAGAGAGAAAGGATATAGGGTGGTTGTCCGATCGCGAAATTTGAAGCATCAGTAGTTAAATGGAACTCCTTGAAATCTGGGTAACGGAGAAAACTATAAAACTGTTTTGGATTCTGAAAAAACTGAAATCCACAACGACTTAAATCATTTTTAGGCCATGGATTTTAAAAAAATTCATGGTTTATTGTGTTTATCGGAACGGAAATGTGCGTAACAGGCAGAAGGAGGCATCTCCGACCCCATAAACTATATATATTATGAATCAGTATCAGTAGCCGAGTCGAGTGAGCCATGTCTGTCTGTCCGTCTGTCTGTCTGTATGAACACCTGGATCTCAGAACCAGTAAGAGCTAGAGTCATCAAATTTTGTGACAACATACGTATATATTCCAGTGTCTCATAGTTTTTTTAAATTTGGACAGGCCCCTTCCCGCCTCTATAAATCAGTAATAACTATTTAAAAACTACAATATTAACTTAACAACCAAAATTGTATATCGTTCATGACAAATACCTTGCCACGGGCGTTATGTGAAAATTTCTTATAAATCGGACTATAAATAAGTGAGATATGATACGAATTAAACTCACTTTGAACATATATACTTAAGCAGACCTAATTTACGCAAGCATTTTAAACTTTTTATTTGCATTGTATGGTAACAGAATTGGTTCACAATGCAGCTTTGTCGATTGGCCAAGGAGTGAGGCAATGGCCGACTGGTTAGAGTGGCGGACGGCAATTTCAAAAGAATTTTCATTTATTTCTTTTTATTTTATTTTATTTGTTTACTTTTTTAATTCTAATAAACTAAAAGAAAAGTTACAATCAAGCGGGCTGTAATATGGTCGCGACATACTAATTAAATTATTTAATTAAATTTCATTTCATATTTTGTATTGTATATGAGAATTAATATGCCTTTAAAATGTAGGTGACAACGAAGACCAAATAGAAGACAGAGTAAAGAAATAAATTTCTTGAGAGAGCAAGAAACAGTTACAGCGCCGAACCAGGCAAGCAAGCAAGTACGACAATAAAACTGCAAAACTAGCGAGCACAACGAAGTAAACAAAACAACAACAGCTGTGGCGTTTACAACAATAGCGCTACGCAGTTTACTCAGAGAGAAATATAATTTCGGAAGAGCGGGAGAGCGTGGGAATGTTAATCAAAACAGAAACGAAAACTTGACGCCAAAGACGCGCAAGTGAAAAATTATTAGTTATATATTAGTTTAGGAATTTGCTAATAAAAGTATTAGTGTGTTACTTTTACGGTTGTACTTACAAGGTTAGCACTAATAAAATACCGCACTAATAATTACACCACTTAGGGATATAAAAACGCAAGAATTATAAAAAAAACACAGGGAGCAAAGGCTAAACACGTCTGACCACCAAGATAGCTACTGTGTTATTATGGGCAGAGGATTGACGTCGGCTTCGCTGCTTCCAATAGGCCGCGATATCGGCTGATGTCTTGTTGGTCGAATTGTTGCAGTCTTCTTGGAATCACATGCATTGGTGGGAGCGGAAGCAGTTGCCAAACAGATTCTTAGAATTCAGCTTGGCAGCTCGGCGCGTGCAGGAAATTATGCAGACGCTGAGCTTGCAGATTGGAACTTGCGTACTGGAGTTCATTATTCTAAATTGTAACATTTTAGTTGTTAACTTGCATCAAAATGCAATTCTGAGTAAAAATTTTCTTCGCAATTTTTGATGCAGTTATGCAACACACACATGTTTTCGTGTTTACTATATTGTCTTGTGTCGTGTTTTATATGTTATTTGTGTATTATCATCTGTGTTACTATATTGTCTTGTGTCGTCTTTAATATGTATTTTGTGTGTAACTATGGTGAATACATTATGTGTTTTAAAAGGGGTTTTTCGTTCTTAGGAAAAATGTCAGGAAAAAGGTTAACGTCGTCGGAAATCGCCAGTTTTCTTGATAGTGTGCATAGCGAGGATGATCTTGACTTTTCTGATAATGAGGAAAGCATAGGAGACGAAGACGTCGGTGAACGTCAAGGTGAACGTCGTACAGATTTTAATAACGTTACCTCTGACACCATGGATGAAAATGGTTCTAGCGAAATCAATATGAAAAGGAATTTGCTGTGGAGGAAACGGAATTTAATCTTCAATGAGAAGCAACTGCAGCTGCTTGCAAGTACTGCATTGCCTCCAGAACTAATGGAACTTTCGAACCCTATACAGTTCTTTTTATATCTGTTTCCGAATCAAATATTTGATAAGATTTGCAATGAAACGAACATTTATATTCCTCAAAAAAAACTCCATTACAACTCGGTGGATATTCGCCAATTTGTTGGAATTTCATTATACATGTCCATTTCACGCCTACCAAAAAGTGACCAATACTGGTCCGAAAGTCTTGGAATACCAGCCATCAGAAATATTATGTCCCAAAAATCTTTTCAAGCAATCAAAAGTTCCATTCATTTCAACAACAACGATAACAATCTGCCAACTTCCGATCCCCGCCACGATCGACTTTTTAAAGTACGGCCCCTCCTATACGGATTAAATAATACTTTTTCTAAAGTACCTAAGGAGCAGTTTCTATGTGTCGATGAACAGATTTGCTCTTCAAAACTCGATGTCATTTAAAGCGGTACAATCCTAACAAGCCTCATAAATGGGGATTTAAAATATATGTCCTAAGCGGAATTTCTGGCTTCTGCTACAAGTTTGAGATAGACTCTGGTAAAGAAAATGTTCAACTCCCTAACGAGCCAGATTTAAGTGCAGCATCGAATTCGGTAGTAAGATTGGCTAGAGGAATGCCCAGACATCAAAATTTTCGCCTTTACTTCGACAACTATTTCACCTCATTGCCTCTTTTAAAGTACTTGGCGAAAGGTGGAATCCTAGCTTTGGGTACCATCGGCTCAAAGAAAACTGTTCGTGGTACGTCTACAGAATATGTGGCTGACTTCGCTGGAGTGGATATATCTATAACAACATGGGTTGATAACAAAATTGTTACATTGGCATCCAACTATGCGGGTATAGTTCCCAAGGACACTGCGCGTCGGTACAACAAAGCCTAAAAACAATATGTAGAAATTGATCGTCCATGCGCAGTAGCGCAGTATAACAGCTATATGGGTGGCGTTGATTTGGGTGGCTATGCGGGCACAGTTCCCTATGACACTGCGCGTCGGTACAACAAAGCCCAAAAACAATATGTAGAAATTGATCGTCCATTCGCAGTAGCGCAGTATAACAGCTACATATATGGGTGGCGTTGATTTGATCGATAGTATAATTGGCCGATACAAAATTTTATTGAGAAGCAAACGTTGGAATGTCAGAATTTTTTACCATTTACTGGATTTAACAGTCAGTATCGCTTGGCTATTGTACAAAAGGGTTCAAAAAGCAAACTGATATTCTGGAAAAATGTTGGGATCATCCGATTTTCGTCTTAGCATTGCAGAAGTGCTAACCAAACTGGAAACTAAAAGTAATTTGGGAAAACACAGCTCTATGATTGAATATGAGTTGGAACAAAAAAAAGAAGAGAGGTCCAACCCAGCGCGTTCCAAACCCAATGGTACGGCAGGATCAGATTGGGCATTGGCCAATTTGGACAGAAAATAGAATCAGGTGCAAGAAACCAAACTATGGAGGATATGCGCAACAAATGTGGAGTTGCTTTATGCTTTAACAAAAGAAATAATTGTTTTAAAGATTTTCATTTAAATTAATTTGTTCCATGAAATTGGAGATATTTGCACTTATTTCATTTACATTTTTATTAGAATTTTATGTTTTCTATATCAATTATAATAAGTTTTAAAACTTATAATCCCATATAAGTCATTTTGAATAATATTTTATGTTTAAGCTATGTTAAAATATCATCTTTCAAAATATATACAAATATATATTCTTCAATAAATCGGCTAAAAATCAAAATCTGGAAAAACGAAAAAGAATTGTATTTTTTATTTTCGAATATCTATTGAATAAAAAAAACCGCATCAAAATCCGTTTTCATGCCTGATAAAGGGCTATGTGCCGTTCAGTTAATAGATGTCAATGTGCAATATGTGACCGGAGTATTCTGGAATATGAGTTTTTTGAAGTTCCGGATTTGGGGTTGTTTGTCATATTTAGCTTCTTTTGGAAACTTTACATTGCTTGACTAAAAGTATAATTTTTTGCATCATCCTTGGGAAATAATATGTTTCTTTCTAGCTGTTTTTGATTTTTTAGGAAATTTCGATGTGCTATTCTGTGACTTCGGTATGTTGTCTGTATTTTTCCCATTATTTCTTCAGTCGTGAAAATTCCATTAATTACTGAAGGGTTGAAATGTTTTTTTAGGTCTCATGTCTATAAAAAATAGGAAATGGGATGGTGAACTTGTAGATTTATTTATTTGATTTGTAAAAGAATATATGATTTTTGAAAACATTTATTGGGGCCTCGACGCTAACGATTAACTCGTGGCCAGAACTTTCGGCGCTATGTTGTGTAGAGGTAATGGAGTTACTCTACTTTAAAGGTATTCTTCAGAGAGCGTCTGCAACAACACTTTCTTTTCCCGGTTTATAGAATATTTCATAATCATAATCCTCTAGATAACCTTTGCATCTCTTTATTTGACATTTCTATATCAGCTACTCAGAGAATATGTCAAAGGTTGATGATCAGGTAATTTTTGAGGCCCTTGCCCAACTTGTGGCTAACATCTCTTTCTCGTTAGTCGCATAGTTCTCTTCGGCTTTGGAAACTGTTCTAGAGAGAAAGGATATAGGGTGGTTGTCCGATCGCGAAATTTGAAGCATCAGTAGTTAAATGGAACTCCTTGAAATCTGGGTAACGGAGAAAACTATAAAACTGTTTTGGATTCTGAAAAAACTGAAATCCACAACGACTTAAATCATTTTTAGGCCATGGATTTTAAAAAATTCATGGTTTATTGTGTTTATCGGAACGGAATTGTGCGTAACAGGCAGAAGGAGGCATCTCCGACCCCATAAACTATATATATTATCAGTAGCCGAGTCGAGTGAGCCATGTCTGTCTGTCCGTCTGTCTGTCTGTATGAACACCTGGATCTCAGAACCAGTAAGAGCTAGAGTCATCAAATTTTGTGACAACATACGTATATATTCCAGTGTCTCATAGTTTTTTTAAATTTGGACAGGCCCCTTCCCGCCTCTATAAATCAGTAATAACTATTTAAAAACTACAATATTAACTTAACAACCAAAATTGTATATCGTTCATGACAAATACCTTGCCACGGGCGTTATGTGAAAATTTCTTATAAATCGGACTATAAATAAGTGAGATATGATACGAATTAAACTCACTTTGAACATATATACTTAAGCAGACCTAATTTACGCAAGCATTTTAAACTTTTTATTTGCATTGTATGGTAACAGAATTGGTTCACAATGCAGCTTTGTCGATTGGCCAAGGAGTGAGGCAATGGCCGACTGGTTAGAGTGGCGGACGGCAATTTCAAAAGAATTTTCATTTATTTCTTTTTATTTTATTTTATTTGTTTACTTTTTTAATTCTAATAAACTAAAAGAAAAGTTACAATCAAGCGGGCTGTAATATGGTCGCGACATACTAATTAAATTATTTAATTAAATTTCATTTCATATTTTGTATTGTATATGAGAATTAATATGCCTTTAAAATGTAGGTGACAACGAAGACCAAATAGAAGACAGAGTAAAGAAATAAATTTCTTGAGAGAGCAAGAAACAGTTACAGCGCCGAACCAGGCAAGCAAGCAAGTACGACAATAAAACTGCAAAACTAGCGAGCACAACGAAGTAAACAAAACAACAACAGCTGTGGCGTTTACAACAATAGCGCTACGCAGTTTACTCAGAGAGAAATATAATTTCGGAAGAGCGGGAGAGCGTGGGAATGTTAATCAAAACAGAAACGAAAACTTGACGCCAAAGACGCGCAAGTGAAAAATTATTAGTTATATATTAGTTTAGGAATTTGCTAATAAAAGTATTAGTGTGTTACTTTTACGGTTGTACTTACAAGGTTAGCACTAATAAAATACCGCACTAATAATTACACCACTTAGGGATATAAAAACGCAAGAATTATAAAAAAAACACAGGGAGCAAAGGCTAAACACGTCTGACCACCAAGATAGCTACTGTGTTATTATGGGCAGAGGATTGACGTCGGCTTCGCTGCTTCCAATAGGCCGCGATATCGGCTGATGTCTTGTTGGTCGAATTGTTGCAGTCTTCTTGGAATCACATGCATTGGTGGGAGCGGAAGCAGTTGCCAAACAGATTCTTAGAATTCAGCTTGGCAGCTCGGCGCGTGCAGGAAATTATGCAGACGCTGAGCTTGCAGATTGGAACTTGCGTACTGGAGTTCATTATTCTAAATTGTAACATTTTAGTTGTTAACTTGCATCAAAATGCAATTCTGAGTAAAAATTTTCTTCGCAATTTTTGATGCAGTTATGCAACACACACATGTTTTCGTGTTTACTATTGTTAAGATATACTCTATTATGTTAAGCCTTATGTTATCAAGTGTGACCTTTATCGATATACTATTGTAAACTAATTAAGTTATCGGAAACCCTATCGGATAGTGTTGTATAAGACAGGATTGAGAGAGCGTCACTATCGCATCGATAGGATAGTGTTGTGGAACACGAGAGAGGAGAGCGTCACTATCGTTAAAGAGAGCGGAGGAAACACATTGTGAAAAGACCGCAATAAATAATTTAAAACATTAAACAATTATCTCCACAACTTCAGAATTGGGATAAACAAACGCCAAACAAACAAAAATTTAAAAAAAAAAAAAAATTCAACATAAAAATTAAACTGCGAATTCCTGCAAATTGACAATTGTCAGCAAGTTTCTGCATTGACGCCGGCGTGTCGCGTCCATTTTATAAAGTTCCGTTACATTTCATCATGGAAAGAGAAGAAATAATTGCATGGCTTCTGAGAAACGAAATTCAATTCGATAAGAAGGCGAACACCCGCCAATTGGAAAAATTTGCTAAGGACCATGGAGCACAATTTGACGGTATGGAAACTGCTATAAAAGCGGCAGACACAGAACAAGAGAATTCTGAATCAGACGAACAGTCCATAGCAGCTGTACAGGATTTGCAAATTTCTGACGAAATCGAGAAGTTAAAGAAAATCAAAGAAGAACAAGCAATTGTTGAAGCTGAAATTGAACTGCTACAGAAGAAGAAGATTCTAGAAACTCTACGCGGGACTTCAAGCAGAAATCGCGCAGAAGTGGATGACGTAATGACCGCCATCTTTCCATTTAGCGGCGAGCATGCAGCAGATGCGCGCAAGTGGCTGAGTGATTTTGAACGTACATGCGACACCATGGACGGCGATGATATTTTCAAATTGAAATGCGTACGACGACTTATGAAACCAGGATCAAACGCCGGTTGGTTTCTTCGTGTGGATCAGTCCACGTCCTACGGCGAATTCAGACAACGCTTTCTTCAAACATTTGGCCGTTCCCATTCCGTAGTCGAGGTTGTCACGCTACTCAAATCGACGCTGTTCAGCAACAGCAAGATGTCATTCCTGGCCTACATCTTTCAAATGCAGGATATTGCGTCAAGAGCACACATCGAGGAATCTCAGGTCGTGCAGCTAATCATCGAAGGACTGCAGGATTTCACCTCTGACGTAGCTGTGTTATATTCTGCTGCTACCATAGAGGACTTGAAGAAATTATCTTTCCGTTACTCCGAAATGCGTAATAAGCGTCTACGCAATAACATCGCCACACCGAAGGAGCCAAATACACCGACTTCCGTTAGATGCTTCAACTGTTCTGGATTTGGACACATGGCAAAGGATTGTGGTCAGCCTAAGCGAGCTAAAGGGTCATGCTTCAAATGCGGATCGTTAGATCACATCTTCAAAAACTGTAGCATAAGCGCTCCCAAACAGATGGTAGCCCTTATTAAGGATACTGCTGATACGGAATCCCCAGAGATTTCAATTATTAATACGGTAAGAATCACTTTCGACATTGAGGCTCTTTCACATAGTGATATATTTTCTTGTTTGCTTGATACTGGTAGCGCCATTAGTTTAATTCGACGTTCCGCCATACCGCAGAGTTTAACAGGAGATTCGCTTTGTCGTACACCATTTGTGGGACTAGGAAATTTTCGGCTTTGCACCTTTGGAAAATTAATTGTTAAGATAACTTTTGAAAACATTGCAAATGAAGTATTGCTTTACGTTGTCCCGGACGAATGTATGCCTTATCCAGTATTGCTAGGAAGGGACTTTTTGAAAACATTTAATTTAAAACTTTCTCACCAAAAAGAAAAATCAAACTCCGCCTATTGAAGTTACGGCAAATAAAGATATTTTGAAAATTAATGAAAAAATTCTGCATTGTATTTATAGCTCATTGACAAATGATATTATTGTAGAATATTGCAAATTGTGCAATAAGCAACTAGTGAGCAAACCTTCTGTTACGACTTCCGTTGAATTGATACATAAACCTTCTGTTACGACTTCCGTTGAATTGATACATAAGCCTTCTGTTACGACTTCCGTTGAATTGATAGAAAATTGTAAAACTGCAGATATTGCGGAAAAATTTCGATCAAATAATTGTAGTATTGATAGTTTCATAATGAATATTGACATGGACGAAGAAATTGAACAAAATATAAGTCCCGATTTAAGTAGCGAACATTTCAATAGGGTTTGTGAAGCCATTAAGGAAAACTATTTGAGTATCGAAAACATTCCAATGGCAGATCATGATTACGAAATGAAGATCCGATTAAAATTCGATTTACCAGTTTATTGTGCGCCTCGTAGAATATCATATCATGATCGGATAGAAATGGAAATAATAATTGATGAACTTCTGGCCTTAGGGCATATTCGACCTAGTAGTTCTCCGTACACTTCCGCAATTGTCCTTGTAAAAAAAAAGGATGGCGGAAAAAGAATGTGTGTAGACTATAGGCAATTAAATAAGATAACAGAAAGAGATGGCTACCCAATTGCAAGAATAGACGATTGTTCAGAAAAACTAGAAGGTAATAAGTTTTTTAGTATACTTGATTTGAAAAGCGGTTTTCATCAAGTCAAAGTAGCGGAAGATTCGATTAAATATACAGCTTTTGTAACACCAAATGGTCAATATGAGTATCTTAAAATGCCTTTTGGTCTAAAGAACGCACCCGCAGTTTTTCAGCGCTTCATTAATTTTGTTTTAGAACCAATTGTCAAAGATGGAAATGTTGCCGTTTATATGGACGATATTGCTATTGGCACAAAAACATTTGAGGAACATACCCTTTTGTTAAAAAGAATCTTAACAAGGTTATCCGAATTCCGTCTAGAATTAAAGCTGTCAAAATGTAAATTCTGTTTTCCGCAAATAGACTTCTTGGGATTCAGTATAAGCAAAGATGGAATAAAACCAAATAATAGCCATATGTTAGCAATTAAGCACATTGCTATTCCGAAATGTGCCAGTGATGTAGAAAAATGTTTAGGGCTTTTCTCATATTTTAGACGTTTCATTCCCTCCTTTTCCAGTGTCGCAAAACCTCTTCGACTATTGACAAGGCCCAATTCAGAATTTAATTTCACGGAAGAATGTTTACAAGCATTTAAGTATTTGTGTGATACGCTTACTTCGGAACCTGTGTTAGCATTATATAGTCCGGGAAAAGCAACTGAGCTTCACTGTGATGCGAGTCAGTTAGGTTTTGGAGCGATTTTGCTCCAAAAGCAAGATGACGGTAAATTCCACCCGATTGCATATTTTTCACAAGCTACAACGCCAGAAGAGGGAAGGTATCATAGTTTTGAATTAGAAACATTAGCAATCATTTACGCTTTGAGGAAATTTAGTATCTATTTGGACGGTATAGAATTTAAAATAATAACAGACTGTAATGCACTCATCCTAACATTGGAAAGGAAAAGTGTTAATGCAAGAATAGCCAGATGGGCACTAGAACTGTCGAACTATAATTGTTCAATTCAGCATAGAAGTGGAAAATATATGATTCATGTAGACGCCTTAAGTAGACTTTTTGATTCTTCCGCAAATCTTCCGAACTTAGGAGATTTTAATAACACTGTTTCCGTTATTGAGGAAGATAGCATTGACATTCAATTGCAAATAACCCAAAATCGTGACAATGTTATTTTACAATTAAGGGATAATTTAGAATCGGGCCCAGTTAAGAATTTTGAGCTGGATGATGGAATTGTATATCGAAAAACTAATGATGGAGCATTGCTTTTATATGTACCTTCCGAAATGGAAAGCAATATAATTCGTGTAGTGCATGAAAAACTATGTCATCTTGGGTCAGCAAAAGTAGTTGCAGAAATTAAACGTTACTATTGGTTTCCTAACATGGACCAAAAAGTTCGAGATTTCATATGCAATTGCCTTAAGTGCATTATGTATTCAGTTCCGCGTCATGCAAATTATCGTACACTGCACAACATTCCGAAAAAACCAATTCCGTTTGACACACTTCACGTTGATCATTTTGGCCCTCTTCCGTCAATCGCTTCAAAGAAAAAACATATACTTGTGGTAGTTGACGCATTTACGAAGTATATAAAGTTGTATCCGGTGAACACTACAAGTACGATTGACCTAAAGAGCTGCCTTAATAAATATTTTGAATGTTATAGTCGCCCAAGGAGAATAGTAAGCGATATGGGAAGTTGTTTTACCTCTTTAGAATTTTCAGAATTTCTATTGAATAACAATATTGAACATGTTAAAGTAGCAACTGCCTCCCCTCAGGCCAATGGCCAGGTCGAGCGAATAAATAGAATTATTAAGTCGATGATTTCGAAAATCTCGGAACCAATTCAGCACTCTGATTGGTACAAACTATTAACCAAAGTTGAATATGCAGTTAATAATTCTGTCCACTCGACAACGAACCAAACACCAGCAATGTTGTTGTTCGGAGTTAACCAGAGAAGTTTACAAATAGACGCATTGACTGAGTATTTAGAAGACAAAGGAGAAACATCCCGAGATCTGGATAGGTTAAGAAATACTTCATTTGAAAAACTTAAAAATTCTCAAGCAAAAAGTTCAGAGACTCACAAAAATCAATATAAACCTCATGAGAAATTTTCCAGTGACGATTTTGTGGTGGCTCGAAATGTCGATACAACTATTGGGACAAATAAGAAATTTATAGCAAAATATAAAGGCCCATATGTTATTAAAAAGGTTTTACCAAATGATAGATACATTGTAACAGATATAGAAAACTGTCCAGTAACACAAATGCCGTATGAAGGTATTTTAGAAGCATCTAGATTAAGAAAGTGGGCAGATTGGAGAGTCAATGTCGAGAGTGATTCAGAACCGTAACTACGAGGGTCGTTTGATAAGTCCGTGACTTTTTGTATTTGCCGCGCACCTGCTCTAAATACAACACTGCTCCTGTCAGCAGTTATCGATTAACAGCTGACTGTAAAATTTTGAGAAAGCTGCGTTTTTTGGTTTGCGTTTTATAGGCATTGAAAGCAGACGATCTCGTGAATTTTAACGAAAATGGAAAAAAGTGAATTTCGTGTGCTAATTAAGCATTATTTTTTGCGTAAAAAATCCATCACCGAAACCAAGGAAAGACTTGATAAATATTATGGGGACTCTGCACCATCAATTTCAATGGTTAAGAAATGGTTTACTGAGTTCCGTTGTGGTCGTACCAGTACAAGTGATGCCGAACGTTCAGGTCGCCCAAAAGAGGTCGTCATGCCAGAAATCGTCGACAAAATCCATGGAATGATATTGGATGATCGGAGAATGAAAGTGCGTGAGGTAGCTGAGGCTGTAGGCATCTCAACTGAACGGGTACATCACATTTTACATGAATATTTGGACATGAAAAAGCTTTCCGCGCGATGGGTGCCGCGATTGCTCACACACGACCATAAGCGCAACCGTGTGACCATTTCAAAGGAGTGTTTGGCGATGTTCAACCGCAATCCAAACGAATTTTTGCGCCGTTTCGTTACCGTAGACGAAACATGGATCCACCACACCACACCAGAGACCAAAGAACAATCAAGACAGTGGGTTTCTCCGGGTGAACGTGCACCAAAGAAGGCCAAGGTGGGTCTGTCGGCCAACAAGGTCATGGCCACAGTTTTTTGGGATGCACAAGGTATCATTCACATCGATTACCTTGAAAAGGGTAAAACGATCACCGGCGAATATTATTCAGAGCTTTTGGACAGATTCGATATTGATTTGAAGCAGAAACGACCGCATTTGGCGAAAAAAAAGTGCTGTTCCATCAGGACAATGCACGGGTGCACACGTGTGTAGTCAGCATGGCAAAATTTCATAAATTGGGCTACGAACTGCTACCCCATCCAGCATATTCTCCAGATTTAGCCCCCTGTGACTATTTTTTGTTTCCAAACATGAAGAAATGGCTCGGCGGTAAGAGATTCGGGTCAAATGAAGAGGTCATCACAGAAACAAACGACTATTTTGAGGGCCTTGAGAAAACCTATTATTTGGAAGGAATAAAAAAATTGGAAAAACGCTGGACTAAATGTATAGAGCTAAAAGGAGATTATGTTGAGAAATAAAACGCTTCTTTGACGAAAAAAATATATTTTATTCAAAAAGTCACGGACTTATCAAACGACCCTCGTATTTTACTAACTAATTTATTCATTTTATTTATTTTACTTTAACTTTAAATTTATCATGTAAAAGATTTTAATTATTGTACAGCCTTGATCGGGTCGATCAAAATGTCAGAATGGCCGAGCTGTTAAGATATACTCTATTATGTTAAGCCTTATGTTATCAAGTGTGACCTTTATCGATATACTATTGTAAACTAATTAAGTTATCGGAAACCCTATCGATGGGATAGTGTTGTATAAGACAGGATTGAGAGAGCGTCACTATCGCATCGATAGGATAGTGTTGTGGAACACGAGAGAGGAGAGCGTCACTATCGTTAAAGAGAGCGGAGGAAACACATTGTGAAAAGACCGCAATAAATAATTTAAAACATTAAACAATTATCTCCACACTATATTGTCTTGTGTCGTGTTTTATATGTTATTTGTGTATTATCATCTGTGTTACTATATTGTCTTGTGTCGTCTTTAATATGTATTTTGTGTGTAACTATGGTGAATACATTATGTGTTTTAAAAGGGGTTTTTCGTTCTTAGGAAAAATGTCAGGAAAAAGGTTAACGTCGTCGGAAATCGCCAGTTTTCTTGATAGTGTGCATAGCGAGGATGATCTTGACTTTTCTGATAATGAGGAAAGCATAGGAGACGAAGACGTCGGTGAACGTCAAGGTGAACGTCGTACAGATTTTAATAACGTTACCTCTGACACCATGGATGAAAATGGTTCTAGCGAAATCAATATGAAAAGGAATTTGCTGTGGAGGAAACGGAATTTAATCTTCAATGAGAAGCAACTGCAGCTGCTTGCAAGTACTGCATTGCCTCCAGAACTAATGGAACTTTCGAACCCTATACAGTTCTTTTTATATCTGTTTCCGAATCAAATATTTGATAAGATTTGCAATGAAACGAACATTTATATTCCTCAAAAAAAACTCCATTACAACTCGGTGGATATTCGCCAATTTGTTGGAATTTCATTATACATGTCCATTTCACGCCTACCAAAAAGTGACCAATACTGGTCCGAAAGTCTTGGAATACCAGCCATCAGAAATATTATGTCCCAAAAATCTTTTCAAGCAATCAAAAGTTCCATTCATTTCAACAACAACGATAACAATCTGCCAACTTCCGATCCCCGCCACGATCGACTTTTTAAAGTACGGCCCCTCCTATACGGATTAAATAATACTTTTTCTAAATTACCTAAGGAGCAGTTTCTATGTGTCGATGAACAGATTTGCTCTTCAAAAGCTCGATGTCATTTAAAGCGGTACAATCCTAACAAGCCTCATAAATGGGGATTTAAAATATATGTCCTAAGCGGAATTTCTGGCTTCTGCTACAAGTTTGAGATAGACTCTGGTAAAGAAAATGTTCAACTCCCTAACGAGCCAGATTTAAGTGCAGCATCGAATTCGGTAGTAAGATTGGCTAGAGGAGTGCCCAGACATCAAAATTTTCGCCTTTACTTCGACAACTATTTCACCTCATTGCCTCTTTTAAAGTACTTGGCGAAAGGTGGAATCCTAGCTTTGGGTACCATCGGCGCAAAGAAAACTGTTCGTGGTACGTCTACAGAATATGTGGCTGACTTCGCTGGAGTGGATATATCTATAACAACATGGGTTGATAACAAAATTGTTACATTGGCATCCAACTATGCGGGTATAGTTTCCAATGACACTGCGCGTCGGTACAACAAAGCCTAAAAACAATATGTAGAAATTGATCGTCCATTCGCAGTAGCGCAGTATAACAGCTATATGGGTGGCGTTGATTTGGGTGGCTATGCGGGCACAGTTCCCTATGACACTGCGCGTCGGTACAACAAAGCCCAAAAACAATATGTAGAAATTGATCGTCCATTCGCAGTAGCGCAGTATAACAGCTACATATATGGGTGGCGTTGATTTGATCGATAGTATAATTGGCCGATACAAAATTTTATTGAGAAGCAAACGTTGGAATGTCAGAATTTTTTACCATTTACTGGATTTAACAGTCAGTATCGCTTGGCTATTGTACAAAAGGGTTCAAAAAGCAAACTGATATTCTGGAAAAATGTTGGGATCATCCGATTTTCGTCTTAGCATTGCAGAAGTGCTAACCAAACTGGAAACTAAAAGTAATTTGGGAAAACACAGCTCTATGATTGAATATGAGTTGGAACAAAAAAAAGAAGAGAGGTCCAACCCAGCGCGTTCCAAACCCAATGGTACGGCAGGATCAGATTGGGCATTGGCCAATTTGGACAGAAAATAGAATCAGGTGCAAGAAACCAAACTATGGAGGATATGCGCAACAAATGTGGAGTTGCTTTATGCTTTAACAAAAGAAATAATTGTTTTAAAGATTTTCATTTAAATTAATTTGTTCCATGAAATTGGAGATATTTGCACTTATTTCATTTACATTTTTATTAGTATTTTATGTTTTCTATATCAATTATAATAAGTTTTAAAACTTATAATCCCATATAAGTCATTTTGAATAAAATTTTATGTTTAAGCTATGTTAAAATATCATCTTTCAAAATATATACTTGTTGAATTTTCTGGATATATTTAGTTTTTTTCCCCCGAAAACGTATTTGATGCATACCATATGTGCAACAAATATATATTCTTCAATAAATCGGCTAAAAATCAAAATCTGGAAAAACGAAAAAGAATTGTATTTTTTATTTTCGAATATCTATTGAATAAAAAAAAAACCGCATCAAAATCCGTTTTCATGCCTGATAAAGGGCTATGTGCCGTTCAGTTAATAGATGTCAATGTGCAATATGTGACCGGAGTATTCTGGAATATGAGTTTTTTGAAGTTCCGGATTTGGGGTTGTTTGTCATATTTAGCTTCTTTTGGAAACTTTACATTGCTTGACTAAAAGTATAATTTTTTGCATCATCCTTGGGAAATAATATGTTTCTTTCTAGCTGTTTTTGATTTTTTAGGAAATTTCGATGTGCTATTCTGTGACTTCGGTATGTTGTCTGTATTTTTCCCATTATTTCTTCAGTCGTGAAAATTCCATTAATTACTGAAGGGTTGAAATGTTTTTTTAGGTCTCATGTCTATGAAAAATAGGAAATGGGATGGTGAACTTGTAGATTTATTTATTTGATTTGTAAAAGAATATATGATTTTTGAAAACATTTATTGGGGCCTCGACGCTAACGATTAACTCGTGGCCAGAACTTTCGGCGCTATGTTGTGTAGAGGTAATGGAGTTACTCTACTTTAAAGGTATTCTTCAGAGAGCGTCTGCAACAACACTTTCTTTTCCCGGTTTATAGAATATTTCATAATCATAATCCTCTAGATAACCTTTGCATCTCTTTATTTGGCATTTCTATATCAGCTACTCAGAGAATGTGTCAAAGGTTGATGATCTGTAAAGATCTTAACCTTTGCTTTACCGTACAGGTAATTTTTGAGGCCCTTGCCCAACTTGTGGCTAACATCTCTTTCTCGTTAGTCGCATAGTTCTCTTCGGCTTTGGAAACTGTTCTAGAGAGAAAGGATATAGGGTGGTTGTCCGATCGCGAAATTTGATGCATCAGTAGTTAAATGGAACTCCTTGAAATCTGGATAACGGAGAAAACTATAAAGCTCTTTTGGATTCTGAAAAAACTGAAATCCACAACGACTTAAATAATTTTTAGGCCATGGATTTTAAAAAAATTCATGGTCTATTGTGTTTGTCGGAACGGAAATGTGCGTAACAGGCAGAAGGAGGCATCTCCCATAAACTATATATATTATGAATCAGTATCAGTAGCCGAGTCGAGTGAGCCATTTCTGTCTGTCCGTCTGTCTGTCTGTATGAACACCTGGATCTCAGAACCAGTAAGAGCTAGAGTCATCAAATTTTGTGACAACATACGTATATATTCCAGTGTCTCAAAGTTTTTTTTAAATTTGGACACGCCCCTTCCCGCCTCTGTAAATCAGTAATAACTATTTAAAAACTACAATATTAACTTAACAACCAAAGTTGTATATCGTTCATGACAAATACCTTGCCACGGGCGTCATGTGAAAATTTCTTATAAATCGGACTATAAATAAGTGAGATATGATACGAATTAAACTTACTTTGAACATATATACTTAAGCAGACCTAATTTACGCAAGCATTTTAAACTTTTTATTTGCATTGTATGGTAACAGAATTGGTTCACAATGCAACTTTGTCGATTGGCCAAGGAGTGAGGCAATGGCCGACTGGTTAGAGTGGCGGACGGCAATTTCAAAAGAATTTTCATTTATTTCTTTTTATTTTATTTTATTTTGTTTACTTTTTTAATTCTAATAAATTATTGTATTACTATTGTATTACTATTACTAAATTCTAGTATTACTATTGTTTTGAATTTCTGCTGACATAACTTTTCTGCATGTATCATTACTATCGTTTTTAATTTTTATTTCGTGGTCGAGTAATCTATTCTTGACAAACGCTAAGGTAAGATTCTCCTCAGCTAAGGTCTCAATCGCGGTTATTACCCCATTATATGAAGATGGCATTGTCAACAACAAATGTAACACCTTATCCATTTCATCGATATTCGCGCCTGACGCTAACAACTCACTTACGAGTATTAATTCGTCGAAAATATTAAAATGGCCTAGCAATGCTATTTCACCATGCAGCTTGAGAGACAGCAATCCCTTTCGAACAGCTAATTGCGACGCCAAAGTTTTGCGCTCATAAATGGCGTCTAAATTCCTAAGAATTTGTCGCGACGTATTGTCGGCTGTTGCGAAATTCAAAAACGAATCACTTAAATGCTCTATCAACGTGCTTTTTGCGCATCTCTCTGCTTTTATCCAACTATCAGTAGTTCTCTCAGGAACTTCCTGATCAACTACTTGTAAAACATCTAGTTCAGCGAGAAGGGCTCTAATTCTAAATTTCCAAACATATATATTTTTCACCGTCAAACGGTTTTATGTTTCACTTTACTTTTTCCATGTGCTTTTTTTTTATAACAAGAATTCACAGACACTTCTTATTAAGTTTAAATTACACTTATTATTTAACACAACGTAATCTGGGCCCATAACCTATTGGTATTCGACGTTAAATAATTAGACCAGATTTGTTTTGTAGTGATAAATTAATATTCTAGCTTTTATTTTAGCACCAGCAACCAGCCACTCTCGTAAGTGTCAAAATCAAAAGAGGAAGAATCCACCGCGTCTTTCACTTTAAGTGTGACCGAATACCTTAAGAACTATAATGCCATTTTTGGTATTTTATTAAATACTAATTCGGGGATATTTTAGTTTCATATTTCAACATTTTTTATTAGTTAAAATACAGTTTTGACGTAATAAATCAGTACTCATATGAACCTATTCCGAATACTGATAAAATAATGCTCAAAAGGGGGTATATTGAAAAAGAAAGCTATTTTTATATAAATTTGAATACACCCTAATCCAATATTAAAAAAAGGTAAAAATTTTGGAAGTTTTTCAAAAAATGTTTAGGTTAGATTGAAATTTATTCGTGATAGGCTGGTTTTGACATTGGATTCGGATTCGGAAGGTCTAAAAACATATAGAAACATATATCGCATGACCCGATCATGACCCCCCATTATTTTTTGGGGTTCCAAAAATGTTTCGAGTTTTTTGAGGTTAAGTCGAAACTCAGACGTGCTACGTAAATGTTGACTTCGGATTCGGACTAAGAACGACAAAATACATGACAAAACATATATCGCATGTTCAGATCAGGATTCTATATCTTTTGAGGGATATTTTAAGGTTTTTCTGTTTTGTGAGGTTATGTCGAAGTTCAGACGTGATGGCGAAATTCTGACCTTATATAGAAGATATAGAATCTTGATCTGAGCATGCGATATATGTTTTATAATGTATTTTGTCTTTCTTAGTCCGAATCCGAAGTCAAAATTTACGTAGCACGTCTAAGTTTCGACTTAACCTCAAAAAACTCAAAAAATTTTTGGAACCCCTATACGTTTTTAGACCTTTCGAAACCGAATCCAATATCAAAATCAGCCAATCACGTCTGCATTTCAACCTAACCTAAAAATTTTTTGAAAAATTTCCAACATTTTTAATTTTTTTGATAATTTATTACTGCATTTGTGCTAATATGTGGAATTACGTTTTTAGTTTATGTTTTTTATTGGGATTCGACGTTAAATAATTAGACCAGATTTGTTTTGTAGTGATAAATTAATATTCTAGCTTTTATTTTAGCACCAGCAACCAGCCACTCTCGTAAGTGTCAAAATCAAAAGAGGAAGAATCCACCGTGTCTTTCACTTTAAGTGTGACCGAATATCTTAAGAACTATAATGCCATTTTTGGTATTTTATTAAATACTAATTCGGGGATATTTTAGTTTCATATTTCAACACGCCCCCTCAAAAATTGCATTGTACGTTTAAGTTTAAAATCGAAATCAAAATTAAAAATACATAAATTGTCTTATTCTAATGTGGCTTGGTGCAGTGCTTTCTTCAATACTTTCGTTCATTTGGGATACATTACAGTAATCCAGCATTTGCTGCGAGGATTGGGAAAACCCATAAAACCCAATCAGATCACTCTTATAATTAAATAAAGTAATAGCTACAAACAAACATATTTCAAATTTTTCAAGATAAATAAAATTAAAAAACTGTCTTCAAGAGTCTGAAATTAGTTACACTATATTATTATTAGTTATTTCTTTTGTTCTTCAGATAGTCCCATTTTTCTTCGCAAGTCAAGAAATCGTGCTGCTGGTAAGGGCTTGGTGAATATAACTGTAAGTTGGTTCTCTGTGGATATATACTCAATACAAATAACATTATTTTCTATTTGTTCTCTTGCAAAATGATATTTAATATGTGTTTTGATCTTTTATGGCATGAGGGATTATTATCATCCCTGATTATCTTCAAATATTTTTATAGGTCTTTCTTATTTAATATTCACACTCTCTAAAAGAGATCTCAACCACAAAGCTTCTGCTTCGAACAAAGCCATATATTCAGCTTAAGTCGACGAAACAGCTACAGAACTTTGACGCTTTGTGTTCCAACATATTGTGTTTGAATTAAACATTTTAAAAATAAAACCAGTTGTACGTTTCCTGTCTATCTCATTTCCTCCCCAGTCAGAGTCTACATACCCTGTAAATATATTTTCATAATTTTCATTTTTTCTGAAAACTAACTTTATATCGATATTCCCTTTCAAATATCTAAGAATTCTTTTTAAGCATACCCATAATTCTTCATTATTTTTATTCATATATCGACTTAAAATATTTACAGCAGTCGCTAAGTCTGGCCGCGTACAAAGCATTACATACATCACACAACCGACTAGATTTCTACATGGTGCGTCATATCTCTCATCTGAATTTAACAACTCACTATTGGGATTCGACGTTAAATAATTAGACCAGATTTGTTTTGTAGTGATAAATTAATATTCTAGCTTTTATTTTAAATTTGAATACACCCTAATCCAATATTAAAAAAAAGTAAAAATTTTGGAAGTTTTTCAAAAAATGTTTAGGTTAGATTGAAATTTATTCGTGATAGGCTGGTTTTGACATTGGATTCGGATTCGGAAGGTCTAAAAACATATAGAAACATATATCGCATGACCCGATCATGACCCCCCATTATTTTTTGGGGTTCCAAAAATGTTTCGAGTTTTTTGAGGTTAAGTCGAAACTCAGACGTGCTACGTAAATTTTGACTTCGGATTCGGACTAAGAACGACAAAATACATGACAAAACATATATCGCATGTTCAGATCAGGATTCTATATCTTTTGGGGGATATTTTAAGGTTTTTCTGTTTTGTGAGGTTATGTCGAAGTTCAGACGTGATGGCGAAATTCTGACCTTGGATTCGGATTCAGCGACCTAAAATTCATATAACTGCATATGCCGCTTACCCAGATCATTAAACTTTTTTTTTTGTGGGCCTGTGTAATTCTTATTTTATTTTGTTTATTTATTTTATTCTAATAAACTAAAAGAAAAGTTACAGTCAAACAAATTAAATTATTTAATTAAATTTCAATAATAATATGATACAGTCATATGATACTTGTACAGTCAGCACCTGACTGTAGCGTTAGTATTTTTATAACAGTTCGCGCTCAGCACGGTAAAGTTTGACCGAGCAATTAAGTAGTGGGAAAGAGCAAGAGGAGAGTTATTTACTTTATATTTTTTTTTTTTAACTAGACTTTAAGTGTTTAAGGTGTGACACGTCTTTTGTAAACCAAGGCTTACTCGAGATTGTCGGATAGAAATACGGAACACAGTTTTCTACTATATAAATGAGGTAAGTGCGTTATAAAATAAATTTAGCGCAACTGACATGTCAGTAGATAAATAGAGAGCAGACCAATAAATTAAGAAATTGAAGTATTTAACATTACAAAATGAGCTTTTCGAAAGCAGCGTATACAATTAAACATGTTTTCATGTCTAATGATACAAGTTTCAAGATCAACATGTATTTCGAAAGTGGGGTGGTAAGGATCTTCTGGTAGAGAAAGTGGTAGGGTCCTGTGTAGATTTACCCTAGACGGATCAAAGACATAGCATAAATCTAACGTTCTGTTTAACGAATTTTTGACATGATTGACCTGCGACAATGACATGTCAAACAGACCGTCAAAAAGGTCATGGTGCATTGAAGGCAACATAAAATTTTCCTCAGTACAAGATGTCCAATTGCTTTCAGGAATATTAAAGTCGCCAAGGACGATAAACTGATCAATGTCTTATAACAGGTTAAAGATAGTCTTGATTACAAATAGATGCTGCGAGTAGACAGAGAATTCCGATGACGGCGGAACATAGGAGCAGGTTATATAACTCTTTAACCATAACATGGTCTAGCTTAAACTTTGGAGAGCATATAACAGGAAAGAGTTCTACTGAGACATTTACCAATTTGATGGACGGTATGTCCCTTTCATATCAAGGCAAGGCAGTCCGCGTCTGCCCGTGAACCTATTAAATACATTTAAAAACGCGTCAGTGAATAAGTCAACTACAAGTTCAAGGTGCACAGACTTTGACGTGAAACAAACAAATACAGTGACATATGCCTTCATTGAGGGTCTACCGCGCAATCTGTAGCTTACATAAAATGGTTCACAAAAGTAAACACCCCAAACTCTGAATGGGCGACCTTCTCTCAAACGGTCTGCAGGCAAGTTGCCCATGATTTGTCCTAATAATTTTGGCTTATATCTGAAACAATGCACGCAGTTGCGAACAACTGCTAAGCACATTTCTCGTGCGTTTATTAGCCAAATTTGCTGCCTCAATATGTAGAAATTGATCGTCCATTCGCAGTAGCGCAGTATTTTATGTTTTCTATATCAAAAACCTATAATTATAATAAGTTTTAAAACTTATAATCCCATATAAGTCATTTTGAATAAAATTTTATGTTTAAGCTATGTTAAAATATCAGTTTCAAAATATATACTTGTTGAATTTTCTGGATATATTTAGTTTTTTTCCCCTGAAAACGTATTTGATGTGTATTGTATGTGCAACAAATATATATTCTTCAATAAATCGGCTAAAAATCAAAATCTGGAAAAACGAAAAAGAATTGTATTTTTTATTTTCGAATATCTATTGAATAAAAAAAACCGCATCAAAATCTGTTTCCATGCCTGATAAAGGGCTAAGTGCCGTTCAGTTAATAGATGTCAATGTGCAATATGTGACCGGAGTATTCTGGAATATGAGTTTTTTGAAGTTCCGGATTTGGGGGTTGTTTGTCATATTTAGCTTCTTATGGAAACTTTACATTGCTTGACTAATAGTATAATTTTTTGCATCATCCTTGGGAAATAATATGTTTCTGCTAGCTGTTTTTCATTTTTTAGGAAATTTCGATGTGCTATTCTGTGACTTCGGTAGGTTGTCTGTATTTTTCCCATTATTTCTTCAGTCGTGAAAATTCCATCAATTACTGAAGGGTTGAAATGTTTTTTTATGTCTCATGTCTATGAAAAGAAGGAAATGGGATGGTGAACTTGTAGATTTATTTATTTGATTTGTAAAAGAATATTTGATTTTTGAAAACATTTATTGGGGCCTCGACGCTAATGATTAAGTCGTGGCCAGAACTTTCGGCGCTATGTTGTGTAGAGGTAATGGAGTTACTCTACTCTAAAGGTATTCTTCAGAGAGCGTCTGCAACAACACTTTCTTTTCCCGGTTTATAGAATATTTCATAATCATAATCCTCTAGATAAACTTTCCATCTCTTTATTTAGCATTTCTATATCAGCTACTCAGAGAATGTGTCAAACGTTGATCTTAACCTTTGCTTTACCGTACAGGTAATTTTTGAGGGCCTTGCCCAAACATCTCTTGGCTAACATCTCTTTCTCGTTAGTCGCATAGTTCTCTTCGGCTTTGGAAACTGTTCTAGAGAGAAATGATATAGGGTGGTTGTCTTGCGATAGAACTGCGCCGATCGCGAAATTTGAAGCAGTAGTTAAATGGAACTCCTTGAAATCTCGGTAACGGAGAAAACTATAAAACTGTTTTGGATTCTGAAAAAACTGAAATTCACAACGAGTTAAATAATTTTTAGTGCATGGATTTAAAAAAATTCATGGTCTATTGTGTTTGTCGGAACGGAAAAGTGCGTAACAGGCAGAAGGAGGCATCTCCGACCCCATAAACTATATATTAAGAATCAGTATCAGTAGCCGAGTCGATTGAGCCATGTCTGTCTGTCCGTCTGTCTGTCTCTATGAACACCTGGATCTCAGAACCAGTAAGAGCTAGAGTCATCATTTTGTGACAACATACGTACCATATGTATATATTGCAGTGTTTCAAATTTTTTTTAAAATTTGGACACGCCCCTTCCGTCCTCTGTAAATCAGTAATAACTATTTAAAAACTACAATATTAGCTCAGCAACCACAGTTGTATATCTTATATGACAAATACCTTGCCACGGGCGTTATGTGAAAATTTCATTTAAATCGGACTATAAATAATTGAGATATGATACGAATTAAACTCACTTTGAATATATATACTTACCATAAGCAGACCTAATTTACGCAAGCATACCGAAGTTCAAATCTGTAACAGGTGAGCACCCTAGCATACTGCAATAACCACATCTGTTAAATAACATACTCTGTAAACATTATACATATCGCTAAGCATCAAACATATGGAGTACTCAAACAGCGAAAAGTAGCGGCCGTGTGGTCTTAGGTTTATTATGACCCCCCGGCGAAGTGTTATACGAGTGAGCAATCCAGAAACAGCAAACAGCGGCATCAAGTCAGTCGCACAACGACACCGAAACGATGAGCATGGGCATATTTCTTTGCGCTAGCCATCGTTTCGATGTATGTGTGCTATGTATGAACAAGCTCGTATATGAATGTATGCGTTGCTTGTGAAGTTTGTCAATAAGTAAATGCTTCGGCCAGCGCGCTGGCAGCCTGAAGTCAATTTTGTGTTTCGGCGTCGAGAGCCTAGAGACAGACACAGTGGCCAAAAATGGTTATCTTGCAGCGAAAATTTTAAGACTTTTGAAAACATGTGGCTTGTTCTATGAGGATAATTTTATTTAGTAATTACATATTTATGTATTCAGAATTTTGTAATTTAATTCATAAATTTTGTCAATATTGGTAAAGTTATCTACAAAAAAAAATTATAATTTACACAACCTTTTTTTTTGATATTATAATTTTGCTCTACAAAATATAATATAATTATGAATCTTCAATCCATCTTCTCAAAAATTAAACATAAATACACATGTTTTCTGATGCTAAAATTATTGCCGCCAAACACCCATTTTGGCTCACTGTAATTCGGTCTCTTAGCTCTCGATGACAAAGACAAAAACAAACACAGTTGATTTTACGCTAGCCAGGCCCGTAGCTAAAAGTGCACAGGGTGTGCGGCACAGAAGGGCTCTCAACAGTCAGGGGTTCACGGTTACCAAACATAAAAATGTTATTAATGCTGATATATTTGTACAATTTAATTCCTTTGGTAAACACAAATATATTTATTAATTTAGGTAATTTAAGTAGGAGTCCCTGATAAGTATTGCACAGGGGCCCGTAAAACCCTCACTACGGCCCTGTGCCTCAGTCTCTAGGCTCTCGACACCCAAACACAAAATTGACTTCAGGCTGCCAGCGCGCTGGCCGAAGCATTTGCCTGTTGTCAAACTTCACAAGCAACGCATACATTCATATACGAGCTTGTGCACGCATAGCACACATACATTGAAACGATGGCTAGCGCAAAGAAATATGCCCATGCTCATTGTTTCGCTGGCGTTGTGCGACTCACTTGATGCCGCTGTTTCTGGATTTCTCAGTCCTACAACACTTCGCCGGGGGGTCATAATAAACGTAAGACCACACGGCCGCTACTTTTCGCTGTTTGAATACTCTATACATATGTTCGATGCTTAGTGATACATATATAAAAACTCTGTAAATGTTAACTATAAGAAAACATATGGACATATCTGTTAACATTAACATACACTGTTAAAGGAGAATAAGAAGAAGAAGAATAAAAGACAGTCTAGAACATAAAGCGAGAGAGACGAGACTTACAACTTCAGAAGTGGGATAACGGAAAAACGGAAAAAATTTTCACACATTCACATAGTATACATATGTATGTGTTGATCACTTTTTCTAATCCCATCGCCTACAAGAAAAACATAAATTACACAAGTAAAATGGAGCCGATCGCAGTGGAGGTCTACACTGCAATGCAATTGCGAAATTGGCTGGACAATCTGGACATGTCAAGAACGGGCAATAAAGCGGCGTTCGCCGCACGTATCAACGAAGTGCCGCCAGAGGTTCGAGGATCATGCCCGAGATTAGATGAAGACTCAATTGAATAGCGACCAATTAGCAACGTCGAATCAAGGGACACTACACTGATGCAGACAGGCAACGACATGCCTCATACCGACGCCGAAAACGCTAGTAACGCAGATGATGACGTAGAAGACACACACGACGAGAACATGATGCAAGCCAATGTGGAAAATAACATGACAGCGCAATTGGAAACGCTTCGTCGTCAATTGCAGTTACTCCAATTGGGAAATGACGCGCTAAAATCTCAAAATGGGCGTAATGTTAGTGTGATCCTTCCACAAGAGGAAAATGGGACCAGTCGCCAACACGAAGTGGCAAATCCAATAGCTGTAGCTCACGATACTTATTTCTCAATATCACACTGACAATTGCAAAAGAGATGATAACGGATTTTGACGGCAACTACCCAATACAAGTGCCAATAAATATTTGGGTGGCACAGTTAAAGACAGTTGCCAACATGTACGAACTTAGTGACGATAATGTTCGTGTGCTCATAATGTCGAAATTGAAAGATCAAGCTCAAGTATGGCTACACTCAAATACAAATTTATTGACTATCCCCGTTGCAGATTTATTGAGTCAGCTGTGCGAGATGTTCCTCACAAAAGAGAGTAAAATATCAACTCATTCACAAAAGAGAGAAAATATCAACTCGGGCGTAAATGGCAGGCCAAAGAAGACTTTTCAGCATATTTAAAGAAACGAGAGCAACAGTTGCGCAAAACGTGACAGTGGGATACCCTTCGACCTATGTTCCCGTGTAGTTTAATTTGTTAAATTCATACACATATGCATATGCACATGCTTTGAAATTAATCCCGACAGATGGCACTCGCGCTTCGCGCTCTCCCGCCACCCTTGTTAGCTGGCAGAAGCACTTGGTTTTTATGCTCATACTTTCTTAAATAACTTCTGTGATTATTGTCCGATCGGATTGTAATTTGGAGACTACGTATTCATTCAGCTTAGTATATGTTAAAGTCAGAAAGTTGTATCTTTTATACAGCGCTTACAAATTGAGTTCAAAAATTAAATTATTGATTTGTGTGGGCGATGGGCGTAGCACCTAACATTTGAAATAAACTTGATCTGCGCCTGGTAAACAGAAATCTTCATGTCAAATTTGGTGACTCTAGCTCTTATAATAGCTGAGATCTGTGTGCTCAGCTGTCGTCTGGACATCCGGACATCCAGACAGACAGACATGGCTCAATCGACTCGGCTAGTGATCCTGAGCAAGAATATATATACTTTATGGGGTCTGCCACGCCTCCTTCTGCCTGTTACATATATTTGCACAAAGTTAGTATACCCTTTTTTGACCATTTTCAATGGTCGAAGGGTATAAAAATGCAGTTGGCAATAAATGTGCAGATGGACGATGAAGAATTGATAGACAACATTATCGAAGGAATTCCTAATGATCAACTACGCAAACAAGCATACCTACAAAGCTTCAGAACATCAACACAGCTGCTGCATGCATTTTCAAAGGTATCGCTAAAGGACGTGAAAATAATAGCACTACGTTCGCAGCCGAGCCAGCTACAATCAGATGCTTCAATTGGAACTCCCTAGGTCACAATGCAGCCGAATGCCGCAAACCAAAGCGCGAATATAGATAATGCTTCGGATGTGGAAGCTCGGATCACAAGATTGCACAGTGCTCGCAAAAGAAGAATGTCCCAAAAAATAAATACGTATTAGATTTTAATATTTATTTTAAGGAGATAATTGATCAATTTTTATGTTTAGAATGCCTAATCGATTATGGAAGCCCAATAAGTTTTGTAAAATAGTGCAGCTTGCGACATACACGAATAAATTTGGAAACTACAAATTTTAAGTCAAATGAAATGTTAAATTTAAATTACTTCGGACTAAATAATGTCGTTTAAATATTATTGGAAAAATACCAAGTTTTGTAATAATGAATAAAAATGAATATAATTTTGAATTGCTAATTGTGGCTGATAAATCGATGGGTTATGATGCCATGTTAGGTAGAGACTTTATGAATATTTGTAAATTTAAGATTATACGTGAAAATGATACTTCAGAGAATGACAGTATAATAAACGAAAACTCACAAAGAGATCGTAAAAAGAATGGTAGTATATTAAACAAAAGGTCAAAATGATAGATAGTAATACTAAAAACGATAGTACACGAAAGTACATTAAAACAAAAGAGATGCAAAAAGATAGTTTAAGAAATCACAACTATGCCGATTTAACAAATGATTTTATTCAAAAAGAGCGCGAAAAATATAATATAAACATTGCAGCGGATATATTAGCAATAGAATATCCTGAACCAAATGATCAGTATAGCCTAAACATTGGTGCACAACGTATCCCAAATCTGAAAGAAAGACTTATTAACATATTTAAAAAATATTATAGCAAAGCAAAACAACCAGAAATACCAGTTGTAAAATGCGAAATGAAATTAAATTTTGATAACGTAAAACCTTTTCATTATCCTCCAAGGGGATTGTCGTATACTGAAAAGGCGCAGGTACAAGAACTGTTAGATGAATATTTAGAAAAGGGTATAATCCGTGAAAGTGAATTGGAGTACGCATCTCCAATAGTGTTAGTGAAGAAAAAGACAGGTGAACTAAGAATGTGCGTAGACTCCGTATACTGAATAAAGCATGCTTAGAGATAACTACCCGACATCATTAATTGACGACCTTATCGATAAACTTTTAGAAAAATAATTCACAAAGCTAGATCTTTGGTTTACGTAATGCGCCGGCGGTATTCCAACGATTCATATATAGAATATTGAACGATCTAATCAGAGAAAGTAAATTTGTAGTCTACATGGACGATATTTTGATAGCAACAAAAGATAGTGCGAGCCATTTTGAATTATTAAAGGAAGTGTTAAATCGATTAGTGGCAAACAAACTAGAGTTAAGGCTAGATAAATGCGAATTTTTCTACACCGAATTCAAATATTTGGGATACTGGGTATCGGGAAAAGGAATTAAGGCAGATACCAAAGGTCTACGTCGGTAAAAAATGTTCCTACACCACAAAAGGCACACGACGTGCAAAGCTTTATAGTTCTATGCTCATCTTTTAGTCGCTTCATAAAAGACTTTTCAACAAAAGCAAAACCGTTATATGATCTCATTAGAAAAGAGAAAAAGTTTTAGTTTCGAGAAAAAGAGCTAGAATATTTTGAGCTATTGAAAAACAACTTACTTGAAGCACCTATTTTAGCGTTATATAATCCTAATGACCCAACTGAATTACATTGCGATGCTAGCGCACTAGGTTTCGGGGCAATTCTCATGCAAAGAAAGAGCGATGACAAGCTTCATCCAGTGTTTTATTTTTCGAAACGAACAACTGACGTCGAAACTAGATACCACAGTTTCGAGCTCGAAACTCTAGCATATACTCTTTACAACGGTTCAGAATTCACTTGCAAGGCATTCAATTCAAGATAGTCACAAATTGCAGCGCACCTACCATGGCATTGAGTAAGAGAGATATATCCCCAAGAATAGCTCGCTGGGCACTTGAGTTACAAAACTATGATTATACACTACAGCATCGTTCAGGAAAGCGTATTCAACATGTTGACGCGCTGAGCAGAAATACACACATATTAAAGATCGACTCAAATTCTTTCGAGGAAAGTTTAATAATTTGCCAAAACAAAGATAAAAACATAATAAAGATACGCGAAAAATTAAAAACTTTGAAGACAAACATTACAAAATGAGAAACTGCGTTATTTATAGAAAAAAAGATAGCGAATTACTTTTATTTTTGAAACACCTCCCTTGATTTACTTTTTTTTTCGATTGGTAGTCCTTGTAATCGGAAGTGGAAACATCTCACTTGATTTAATTTTTTTTTTCGAATGAATGTCATTGGTATTATTGAAAGCAAGTTATAAGGCTGTAACGATTCTAGGGCTAGATAGGTTACAATGTACATTGTCTCAAATAGTCGTTTGGAGTCAGCCATAGCAACTGGTTTGAAAAAAAGGATTGTTATATTGTGAGAAAAAAATTTTTTGATAAAGTGTTAAATAATTACCTGTGAGCATTGCTGGTGAGTCTTCCGAAAGAGATCTGGAAAAGAGACAGAAATTTTATTAAAACCATCAATGGTTGCAGAAGTTTATGGACCCGGCATCTTTCGGCGAGGAAACGACCATTGGCGCTAATTGCGTCTGCAATCAGCAGTTGAAAACTGGAACGCCTTCGTCCTAAAACTGCATCTACACCCATCAAATCCCGCCAAAACCAAGCGGCGGAAAACTTGCATCGACATCCACCAAATCCCGCCAAAACCAAGCGGCGGAAAACTTTTGTTTGCACGCACCAAATTCTGCCATTTTTTATATATTATATATTATTTTCTAACCCAAGAAAGTTTTACAAATTAAAAGCTTGAGAACAAGTCTTTCCGTGTACGTTTTAAACTCCTAGAAAGGAAAAGGCAGGGAAGAAGAAACAAATTAATTTAGTTAAAAATTTTTTTTATTATTTATTAAATTTATTAGTTAAAATTGTATACTAATTAAATAATTTAACAACAACAATTTATCCCTTTTAATGTCGATTTATTAGAAAATATTTTGTAGCAGTTTTTTCAGTCGGTAGTTTGCAATTTTGTCAGCTGTTTTGCCATATGGATCAGTGATCTGAGTTTAAAGACTCTCGTTTAAAACCTACCCTAACAAATGTAAATAGACCTGTCTGTATAGCAAAGAGAAGGAAGAAAAGGATAGCGATATATATATACTTGGGTTGTTATGTCTTTCTGAAGGTCTTGGTTGGTCTGAATAGTTGACTAAATAGTATATGGTGTATGTGCATGTGTATTATTATTTTTCCTTTAGCACCTCTTCAAAAGCGCTTTCGTCGCGGGATTGGAAACTGTGAGTAATTAATATATATAACTTTTATGATGCTTGCCAACGTTCTATCACTAAGCAAAGAACACATTGCTAGGTGGTTCTATATATGCATACGTGAATACAAAAAAAAACATGCACCAAATCACACCACAGCCACTAGAAATATAAGAACAATTTTTTCCCATTAAATACTAACAATTTGAATCAAAACACTTACCTGAAATAATGGAAAAGATAAATTAAAATTTGGCGAACACTTAACACGCATTTAAAAAGTTTATGCTATCTTTCGATTAATTCTCTTTGCAACTTTCCGTCATAAAATAATCCAATATCAGTAGTGATCGAATCATTTAGAATCAGCTGTTTAGCAAGGCAAATCAAAATAGCTGATTAAAAAAGCGAAACAATACCAATGAGAATATAAAACAAGTTAAAAGTTATTATTTAATCGGCAGCTATTAGTGGCGTTTTAAAGTTTTTCTTATGTTCGTTTTTTAGTCAATTGTATACCTGAGTCAATTTGTGTGTGGAAAATATGAGTATGCTAGGACGTACATATGTATAAATTGTTTAAATGTTAGGATATATATACAAAATTATGGAATAAATATTATGTTTGAATCCATGGTGGCGGGTTCTATTTCTCTCCGGTCGATTGTACAATAGTCCGTCTTAATATGCACGTAGAGATATAATTTATATAGTGTAGGCCTTAGGTTTGGCATATTAAGGAACACCACCCCTTTAGCCGACTAGTAGTAGCCGGAAAAAGATACGTGCTACGTGATTCCATCAGCCTACTAGGATTGAACTTTAAATTGTCAACCGTTACAAATACAAATTATTTGGCGCCCAACAAGTAGAGCCGTACTTAGGTAGGATTTACTAAATCAACCTAAAACTTGTCGGTATTTTGTTTATTTTGTATGTCCATAGCTGTTGCCACAAGCAGATGGAGTGCATTCATTCTGCAGCAGTCCGAAAATGACCACTGTTAATGGCAACGTAATGGACCCTCATCAAGATGTCATTTTATACGGCTAATTTGGATTCTCGAAATTGAGACGTAAGACTTTGTCGAGCCTGTTGGTAACGTGTTTATTAGTGTCTTGAATATTGTGCTTCGAATTGAAGTTCAGACCTGAAGAGTGTTGTTGTTGAGATTCAAGCAACTGATATATACGAGGGTCGTTTGATAAGTCCGTGACTTTTTGTATTTGCCGCGCACCTGCTCTAAATACAACACTGCTCCTGTCAGCAGTTATCGATTAACAGCTGACTGTAAAATTTTGAGAAAGCTGCGTTTTTTGGTTTGCGTTTTATAGGCATTGAAAGCAGACGATCTCGTGAATTTTAACGAAAATGGAAAAAAGTGAATTTCGTGTGCTAATTAAGCATTATTTTTTGCGTAAAAAATCCATCACCGAAACCAAGGAAAGACTTGATAAATATTATGGGGACTCTGCACCATCAATTTCAATGGTTAAGAAATGGTTTACTGAGTTCCGTTGTGGTCGTACCAGTACAAGTGATGCCGAACGTTCAGGTCGCCCAAAAGAGGTCGTCATGCCAGAAATCGTCGACAAAATCCATGGAATGATATTGGATGATCGGAGAATGAAAGTGCGTGAGGTAGCTGAGGCTGTAGGCATCTCAACTGAACGGGTACATCACATTTTACATGAATATTTGGACATGAAAAAGCTTTCCGCGCGATGGGTGCCGCGATTGCTCACACACGACCATAAGCGCAACCGTGTGACCATTTCAAAGGAGTGTTTGGCGATGTTCAACCGCAATCCAAACGAATTTTTGCGCCGTTTCGTTACCGTAGACGAAACATGGATCCACCACACCACACCAGAGACCAAAGAACAATCAAGACAGTGGGTTTCTCCGGGTGAACGTGCACCAAAGAAGGCCAAGGTGGGTCTGTCGGCCAACAAGGTCATGGCCACAGTTTTTTGGGATGCACAAGGTATCATTCACATCGATTACCTTGAAAAGGGTAAAACGATCACCGGCGAATATTATTCAGAGCTTTTGGACAGATTCGATATTGATTTGAAGCAGAAACGACCGCATTTGGCGAAAAAAAAGTGCTGTTCCATCAGGACAATGCACGGGTGCACACGTGTGTAGTCAGCATGGCAAAATTTCATAAATTGGGCTACGAACTGCTACCCCATCCAGCATATTCTCCAGATTTAGCCCCCTGTGACTATTTTTTGTTTCCAAACATGAAGAAATGGCTCGGCGGTAAGAGATTCGGGTCAAATGAAGAGGTCATCACAGAAACAAACGACTATTTTGAGGGCCTTGAGAAAACCTATTATTTGGAAGGAATAAAAAAATTGGAAAAACGCTGGACTAAATGTATAGAGCTAAAAGGAGATTATGTTGAGAAATAAAACGCTTCTTTGACGAAAAAAATATATTTTATTCAAAAAGTCACGGACTTATCAAACGACCCTCGTATATTAGGGTTTCCCGGCAACATCAAATTCAACTGAGTTTGGTTAACACGAGTGACTTTCATCTAATCTAGTTTTCAATAAACGCAAACAAAAGTAGAAAGAAGGAATAAAAAAGTTTTACTGCAGTGATGGTTCAATTAAATTTATGAATTATTGGAATTATTTTTAAAATATATAAAAAAAAAATTTTTTAAGTGTGGATATTTATTATTTTTGTCAATCGAGGTTAAAGATTTATATTTTAATAATTGTCAATTAATAAATGGTATTAATTGCTTTCTTAAAATATTAATGAATTTAATTGATAAATTCTATTTGCCTACTTAATTTTAAAATTTTTGTTTATTTATACTTAAGATTTATTAAAATTTTTATTGGTAAAGGATTTGAGTAAAATTGCTAATTATGCCGCTAACACGGTCAACAGAAGTAGGCAATCAGATTATATGTGGCATATGTTCGGCAGCACGGCAAAACCCAAATGACGGGCAAAGAACACACTGCGGTCACAAGTTCCATAAGACCTCTTTAAAAACGCATCTTAAGTCCAGTAGCAATTGTCCCATTTGCAACATTAAGTACGTATCTGATGCTAAAGAGCCTCCAATCTCTCCTGTATACGTAACCAGATCTCAATCAGCGATCGCTTCAGTAGTAGATAGGAAATGCGGGTTCTGGTGCAAAAAGTGGAGTGAGGTGGCTTCCGGTAGAAAGGTACGTGAGGGATAAAAAGGTCAGGTGAGGGATAAAAAGGTCAGGTGAGGGGTAAAAAAGGTCAGGTGAGGGATAAAAAGGTCAGGTGAGGGGTAAAAAGGTTAGGTGTAATATGGGCGAGGGTTCTAGGACAATGGGCGCGGGTTCTGGGACAAAAAGTTGTGTGAGGTGGTTTCCTGTAAAAAAGGTGCATGAGGGATAAAAAGGTATGTACGTGAGGTGGTCCCCTATCACTGAGGTAAAAAAGGTCAAGTGGCGCGGGTTCTAGAGGGTGTGTAAATGAAGGTAATGTGTTGTGAGGAGGAGGATTAGGTAATAAAGGATCCTAATAAACATATTGATCGGTTATTTGTAATAGGGATAATTAATGGGTTGATAGTGTGAGCATGCGCACGTGTTTCGGGGTAAATGTGTTCGAGGGTGTGTGTGCGTGTGCGTGGGAAACTGAGCATGTATGATCGTGTTTGCATGCGTAGGTGTTAGAGGGTGAATGTGTGTACGCAGGCGCTAGTGTACAGAAGCGTGTGACTCAGGCGCTAGTGTACAGATTGTTATTTGACAGTTTGGCAGACCCTAGTTCAACAAGTTAATGTGTGCATTGTCCTTTTTGTGGGGTTAGCCGTGATATTTGACAGTCCGGGAGACCCTAGTTCAACAAGTTAATGTGTTCGAGGCTGTGCGTGTGCGTGGGAATCTGAGCATGTATGATCGTGTTTGTGTGTTAGAGGGTGAATATGTGTACGCAGCCATCAGTGCACAGGAGTGTGTGACTCAAGATATCTTATTGTTATTTGACAGTTTGGCAGACCCTTGTTCAACAAGTTAATGTCGATCGTTATGATAAGTGTGTATCGTCAAGCATACTAATCGATACGCGTGTGCGGTATTAAAGGTTGAGAGGTGAGCATGCGTATGTGTTAGAGGGTGAATATGTGTACGCAGCCATCGGTGTACAGGAGCGT
>JAEIGL010000176.1:0-32929 GCA_018903715.1 Zaprionus davidi
GTCATGATTCAGTTAATACTCTCCATTCAAGGTTAATCGACCTTAAGTTAATTATTATTGATGAAATATCAATGGTTAGCTCTCTTATGTTTTCTTATTTAGACTCCCGTTTAAAGCTAATCTCCAAAAATACATCTCCATTTGGGGGCGTTTCTGTCATAGTATTCGGTGATCTTAGGTAGTTCCAGCCTGTAGAAGGTAGTTGGATTTTCGCTCCAAACACCGGTGACCCTTACCATGAAATTTTTGGTTCTTATCTTTGGGATCTTTTTATATTATTTTGATATCACAGAGATAATGCGTCATAGGGATGATCAAGTTTTTGCTTCTGCTTTAAATAAATGGCATCGGGTTGCATGATAGTCGATGATATTTTCCTTTTCCGTTCACGAATATGCGAACCATCGGTACTGCCCGATGATGCAATTCATCTGTTTAGCAGTAATAATTAGATATATATAATATTTCGAAACTTAACTGAATTGCAACAGAACAATTTTTCTCTACCGTTGAAGATTTTATTAAGGCTGGTCATTTAGGGTTAAGGGTTTCAAAACTTCCGCTACACAGGGACTCTGTACGTCTCTTTTTCTTAAAACCACTGCCATGTACATGGTGACGGTCAATGTTGACACAGGGGATGGATTAGTAAACGCGGCATCAGGGGTGTTGATGCAAATAGATTTCAATACATCCAACACTCCCAACGTTTTATGGTTGAAATTCTCAGAAACAAGTGTAGGAGAAATTGCGCGTTCAAAGTGTACACATCGTACAGAACCTTTATGGACTCCAATTCAGAAAATTGTTCGCAGTTTTCAATATTCAAATAACGCACAAGTGAATATTGACCGTAGGCAGTTTCCCATTGTGCCTGCTGGAGGCATCACTATTCACAAATGTCAGGGAGCTACGTATAGGAAAGTGGTAGTCCATGCTAATTCCAGAATGCAGCGTGCTGCATTATACGTAGCTTGCAGTAGAGCAACTACTGCTTTAGGATTGTTTGTTCCTCCTAAGCCGCCTCAAAGTAGCGATAAAGTAAAAGCTCAATTAGTGAAATTGCGGACTAAAAAATTATTACGTACTCATTACGATTATTTAGTAAACAGTTCTGCCCTCAACATTTTCTTCCATAATACTCAGAGCCTGAATTCGGCTCTAGAAGATATTTGATCGGACAGGTTAATGCTTTAGTCATCAATATTATGCTTCGTGGAGTCTTCTATTTCAAACGAAAATGTTGAGATACCTGGATTCACAATTTCTATGCAACTCGAATCTATGAAACCGTTGACTTGTCTTCTGGTATACATAAAGAATGAGCTTGTAGGTAGAGTTTCCCATACTTTTAGCGGTAGAAAAACAATTCGCTCATTAGTGTTTGAGTTTGGCATTTTTAGGTACAACGCCACAAATTTCCTAGTAGTATATAAAAGACCAGACTATTCTCTGTCCGTATTTAAAACCGAATTTAGGGAATTATTTCGGCAATTTACTCAATTAGGTAAATTAGGTGATAGGTTGATTGTGTTAGGAGATTTTAATTTATGTCTTAAAACCTTTAATAGGTGTAGGAGCATATATAATTTTTTGATTAGCAAAGGATTAAAGAGTTTGTTAGATTTGAAAACGTCCACTACCAAAATGGATACACATATTGATTGGGCGTTTTCAAATATTAGTGATGAAAATATAAGCGCTAGGACATTTGAAGTAGTAACACAATGGTATTTCAGTTAACCTCCAGGATATAGATAGTATAGATGAGCAAAATTTTGATTAGCTGTTAGGTAGCTAGTATTAGGTTTATAAAGTGTTAGGATGTTTGTAATTAGGAGTTCGGTTAGGTAGGCAAAATGTAAATTTGTATGTATATATTATTAATATAAATAAGTAGTTTAAGTATATAAGTTTAAGTTTAATCCATGAAATGGAGTTAAAATAATTCTTTTGCTATTATTTTATTTTTATATTTTAGGCCATGGGTTTTAAAAAAATTCACTGTCTACTGTGTTTGTCGGAACGGAAATGTGCATAACAGGCAGAAGGAGGCATCTCCGACCCCATAAACTATATATATTCTGAATCAGTATCAGTAGCCGAGTCGATTAAGCCATGTCTGTCTGTCCGTCTGTCTGTCTGTCTGTATGAACAGCTGAATCTCAGAAACTGTAAGAGCTAGAGTCATCAAATTTTGTGACAACATACGTGTATATTGCAGTGTCTCAAAGTTTTTTTAAAATTTGGACACGCCCCTTTCCGCCTCCTTAAATCAGTAATAACTATTTAAAACTACGATATTAGCTCAACAACCAAAGTGTATATCTTACATGACAAATACCACGGGCGTTATGTGAAAATTTCATTTAAATCGGACTATAGATAAGTGAGATATGATACGAATTAAACTAACTAATATGATACGAATTACCTAATTTACGCAAGCATACCGAAGTTCAAATCTAGCGTCAGACACACAGCATTTTATTATACTTTTTATTTGCATTGTATGGTAAAAGAATTGGTTCACAATGCAGCTTTGCCGATAGGTCAAGCAGTGAGGCAATGGCCGAGTGGTTAGAGTGGCGGACGCCTGCGGGAGAGTGCGTGTGTTCAACAACTCCCGGTTGAGGCGGGTGCGAATTTTCATTTATTAATTATTTTGTTTATTTATTTTATTCTAATAAACTAAAAGGAAAGTTACAGTCAAACAAATTAAATTATTTAATTAAATTTCAATAATAATATGATAATCCATGGCCTTGTACAGTCAGCACCTGACTGTAGCGTTAGTATTTTTTATTAATTAATTTAATTTCTTGTATTTTCCTGCATATGAAGAAAGCAGGCTTAAACTTTTTTTTTTTTTTTTTTTGGAACGTTGGAGTTGGTTCTCGTCAGCTCAAGTCGACTCGTGGGTCCACAAAACTTTGTATTGTTGACCCCATTATAATTTTAATGGCCTCCCCGTGGTGTTTCCTGGGTACAATTCATATATACAGGGTGGGCCATCTACATGTGACCCGTATGATTCGTAAATAAAATTGTTAAGGAAAAGACAATTTGTTATTTTTTTGCAAAGGCATTTATTCTAATTCAAGGAGGTTAATATTATTAACATTTGAAATATTATTTGGCTCAAGTGCTCGCCTTTTTCCCTGATGACGAAATTTTCTCTTTTTTGGAATTTTTCATCACTTTCTCGAGCGTAGCTTTAGGTATCGCCGCTATTTCACGTTCGATGTTCGCCTTGAGTTGAGTCAAAGTCCTTGGCTTGTTGATGTACACTTTAGATTTCAAAAATCCCCACAAATAAAAGTCGGGTGGCGTCAGATCGCCAAAAATCAACATCACTCTCGGCCATGTTGACACAAAACTGTGTACATACTATACATATAATTAAAATCATTTTTATTATATATGCATATATAATAAGTAGCGAATTCGAGCGGTGAAAATAGATAAGATAAGCAGGTTATTAAATGTAGTATGAAAGCCGTTTATTATATTTATTAGAGTAGAAAGTATCAAAAAGTTAGATACTTTTTACGATAATATTGGTCGAAGGGTATCCCACTGTCACGTGCAGCTAAATCGGCTTTTCTTACTGGTTTTTACATTAATTAATAACTCTTGATCTTAGAAAAATTTTTTGATGGAGTTTCTTTTATATTATTATGAGAGCCCTTAGAAATATTTCAGAAAAGTGGGCGTGGTCCAATCCTTCCTTTTTAGTCCAAAATCCGTCATTTGACAAATAATTTGTATGGCAGCTATAAGTAATAGTAGTCCGATCTTGATGAAATTTTCAGATTAAGAATCAGATTAAGAATCAAAATTAAGAATCAAATACAAATAAGATGAGATAAGTTTGAAAGCCATATCTTGAAATATAAGAAAAATCGGCCGATAGATTGTATGGCAGCTATTCGATATATCGGCCCAATTCGCCTTGTTCCGGTTTATTTATAAGTGATGACTAATAAAAAGTATATATGCTAAGTTTCACTTTGATATCTCTCTAGCGAAAGTGCATACTGGATTTTGTTTCTCATGAACACACCGTTGCACACGCCACAATCAAACGTTTTACATTGGCTCTTTAAAAACAGAAGAATTTGTAGTTCCACTTCAAAATTGAGTGCAATGACGCCAAGTTCTGTTATGTCCACCCTCGGAATGGAATTTATATTTCCTAGCTGTTTTACATCTGGATAATGTTCCTATCCTTGGCTAGGCCGCCCTCCCCTTTGATTCTTTTGCGGCTAGCAAAAACAGCCTGTGGGGAGGTTCTTTTGGAGAACTTCCTAGCCCTGTTATGAGGGAAGACACACAAAATAGAAATAACAAGAATCTTTGCCACTATGTCTCGTGTCAGAAAATAGAGATGAAAAAAGAAACGTAAAAAAACAAAAGAAGGAAAAAAAAAGAAGTGATAGAAGTTACGAGAGGAGAAAGTAAGAAAAAAACCACTACCCTTCTACCGTGCGCACTTCGGGGACACTACTGGTGTTGGTGTAGGTCCCGCGTCTTTACCCACCTTCAGTGATGGGTCACGACGCGTCATCTTTGATTGTCGACAGCGTTACGTCAAGAATGCGTCGACAATGTCAAGAATGCGTCGACAATGTCAAGAATGCGTCGACAATGTCATTAATGCGTCGACAATGTCGACTATGTAGACAATATGAAGAGTTGGTCTCCGGCGGAGATATTTTAAAGTACTTTATGATAAGGAAATTAAGCGTCCACTAGTTTTTTGGAACTTGGGGAAGATAAAATATCCAAATTTAGCAAGATTAGCTACAAGACTTTTGAAAATACCGGCTTCTCAAATTGAACGCATTTTTTTCGAGCTGGGCTCATGTTCATTCATATGCAAGAAATAAGCTTTTATTTGAAAGATCAAAAAAACTTGTACATATATATTATTCATTAAGAGTTAAAGATGTTTCAGAAGATGACGATAACGAATAAAATAAAAATGAATAAATTGTTCTTTATTTAATAAAATGTATTATATTTTCTTTACTAAGACATTGTCGACATTGTCGACGTGTCGTCTCCAAACATTGTCGACATTCGATTGTCGACACGTAGACAATCGTGTAGTCTACACCGTGTAGTCTACGCGGCACATCACTGCCCACCCTACCTATGAGTCCTTTTTCGCATTAATTTGAAGAACTCCCTGACCTAACATTACCATTTCATCAACCTTCAGAAATCATTATAAATTTAGTTTAGTTTTCCATGTTAAAATTCCATATAATTATTCATTTATTTCTTAAAAAATATATACATATTATACTCCTAATCGTTTTCATGATTGTTTTTAATTATTCATATGATCCTAATTCCTTAATAAAAAAAGAATTAAATTTTTTGTATAAACCTATGCGATATGTTATCTCTTATTAATAAAAACTAAATATATAAATAAACATTATTTCCAAATCATTTCCAATTTCCCATCGCGACGCTAACTAAATATCCGATAATTTACACCAAAAACCTATCGATCCAGTCGCATCTCAAATGTGTTTGTTTTTAAAAACGACCACAATTATCGCCTTAAATTTGCGTTATTTACACATTTACGCGGCGCGAGTGCTAAATATTATCGGGTGTGATTTCTCCTAGTGCCAGTGGATAAAAACAGTTTATACCTACATATCAGATAAGTACCTAAACATTTTAATGCAAAATAGAAAAAGGTCTTAATATGCCACGATCAATGCCATACAAACAGCTGTTTTGTGTTTACCCTTTTGTTTTGCTTTGGTGTAGCAAAAATAAAATTGTTATTGCTTGCTTAGTTTTCTTGCTTAGTTTTTCTTTTGTTAAAATGTTATCGTGAAATTTCCTCATAAACGGTGTAGTCGTAAATAAAATAAATGTGAGTACACTTACCCCCAGTTCTCCGTTGGTCCCAATAGATCGTTGGTTGCTAAATGTTGGTTTAAAGTTTATTTTATACACGTCATACACCAGAGGCAGAAAAGAAAGCAATATTCAAAAAAAATAAAAACAATGGCAACTAAGACAGTCTTCTGTTCCCTAGTTTCTGACAGTAAAGCGCTATTCTACTTTCATGTACATAGTCTACTGATCACACTGATTTTTCTTCTTTCGTAATTTACTTAGTAACCGCCAAGATAAAAAAATTTTCAATTAGCAAATAAATTGCTGCCAAATTGTTCCCACAACTGCAACTCGAACTGTCGCCAAACTGCTGCAAAACGGCCGCAAGCTGCTGCACACTGCCGAAGCTGCTGCAAAACTGCCGTAAGCTGCTGCAAAACTGCCTTCTTTTTCTTGTTAGAACTGATTTTTCTTTTTGCCTTTTTTTTTTGTTAATTGATTTCCTTTTTAAACAAATTCTCTTTGCCTGGGCCTTCTGTGTATGACAATTATGTGTCTGGTGTATTTTCTCAATAAGTGAGCCTTCACGAGTTAAAATTTTTATTTTTTTATATATGTTGCATTTTTATCCTCATCGCTCTTCCTTTTTTGTTTTCCAGCGTTCGCAAACTATGCCCCGATGTGGAAATCCGCGCCCGACTAGCACTAGGCTGCTAGCGCGCCAACTCTGCTTTGCCCTAGATGCTGTTGCAGGTAAGAGAACACTGCGCCTCAGGCTGTATAAGAATCCCGACCAAACAGGTAATTAATATCCAGAAGTGAATAAATGTTTTTTTTTCAACTCTTCAACTTCACTAACACTTTTCCTTTTTTTCTTTTTTTTCGTTTTTGAGACACAGGCACCCAGTCGTCGCGGAAGAGAATGTATGACTGCGATGATCTAGCAAAATCTAGTAAATCGCCATACTTATTCTCCTCCTTGCCCCCTTCCTTTTCTCTTTCGGACAAGTTCCAACACTGAGTAGACGAATTTAAGGATACCATCTCCTGCATTTTATTCACTTATACCAATATCCCCGTAAGTATGCAAAGTTGCACAAATTATATTACTAATTACTTGAATTTTTCTTTACAGATTCCTGCTACCTAGATTTAATTTAGGTTAATATATTTTTAAGAAACTTTAGTTTTAATATTTATTTATAAGTTTAATGTATTAGTTATAAGACTCTGTCCGTTCATCACAACCACTGTTTAGTTCGTAGGCGTCCGTAGGGAACTAAACAGAAGTGTGTAGGTTCTCATTTTATCATGGCCGTATGTCCTTCGCGTGATATGTTCCCACTAATTTTCCCTGTAGGTCCTCTAGAATGTAGTAGGAATTTCCTTGCTTTTCTCGAACTCTGGATTTTATGAACATATGTGCTAGCTAGGCATTCACTCCTTTTTCAAAGGACCTTTGTAGGAAATTTCTCCTAAACACTTCCTGTCCCACTTTAAAATTGAGCTCTTTTGTTCGCAAATTGTATTTCTCTGCTTGCTGCTCATAAGCAATTTTCATGTTTGCTTTTAGCTGCTTTCGCATCAGCTGCAGTTGATCCTCCTTACGGAAGCCTACATTCTCCTCCAGCAGCCCTAAATTCCTCAAAAGCTTATACTGCGAACCATGTGTAATCATGTTGAATCCATATAACGCTTGATACGGGGCACATTTTAAACTCTGGTGCACACTATTTCGCAACGCACAACTGATTGCTGGAATATGCTCATCCCATGCACTTTGATTTTTTTCCAAATAAGCCCTAATCGCCGCTATTATTGATCGGTTAACTCTCCGATGCATTCGATTGTGGCTAGTACACTGCCGTATATTGGTGTTTTACCCCAAAGGCTGTAAGAAAAGCATTAAAATCGTGTGCTTTGAATTGAGACCCATTATCGCTAATTAGCAATTCAGGCACTCCATAGGCGAAAAAGATTTGGTTCTGTGCCAACTCCATGATTGCCTTTGCTGTGAATTTTCTTAGTGGCCACAGCCAATGAAATTTAAAAAAGTGGTCGAGGACTATTAGCAGTCCAATATGTCCCTGTTTACTCCTCGGATAGGGTCCTAATAGATCAATATAGAGCCTCTGAAAAGGTCTAGAAGATTCGGCTTGTTGACCCATTGTAGGTTTTAAAGTAGTATTTGGAGCTTTTGTGCTTTTGCATACTTCGCATAGCCGAACATACTCCCTTACTTGTGTCACCATCCCTGGCCAATAATAGCTTCGCCGAATTTGTTCTAACGTTTTACCTGTGCCGCCATGGGCGCATATTACAGTGTCATGAGCTCGCTTTATTACAGAGTTGGTCAAACTCTGGGGTGTTTGCCTATAATATTGAGATCTAGGTATGCTTCGGGATCCTCTCCTATTTTCTCCTTTACAACCCTATATGTTTCTTCATCAAAGCTTGGGGATTCCAGGTCAACATCTGGCCCATAGTTTTCGATGGCTGCCAATTCATCATTTATCATACGTGACAGCGCATCTGGCACAACATGTTCCTTGCCTTTTCGGTGGCTAATGTTAAATGTATGCCCCTGTAAATTCATCGCCCACCTCGCTAGGCGCCCTTTTAGGTTTGAGTGCCTCATCAGCCACGACAAGCTAGAGTGGTCAGTCACTACTTCGAATTCCTGTAATTCGAGGTGGCATCGGAATCGTTCAATGCCCAGGATGACTGCCAAACACTCTCTTTCTGTCACACTGTAATTTCTTTGTGCGAATTAAGTTTTTCCGACATATACACTACCGGTCTCTCTTCGTTTAGGTCATTCATTTGCACCAGCACCGCGCCCACTCCATAGGCGCTGGCATCGCAAATGCAAGTAAAATTTCCGATTAAAATCGGGGTTTTGCAAGACTGGGGCCGAAGTAAGAGCGGCTTTGAGCTGATCAAACGCAGTTTGTGCTTCTTCAGTCCAGCAAAACTTTTTCTTGCCTGAGAGCAAATTTGTAATCGGAGTGGTTAATTCGGCGAAGTTAGCTATAAATCGTCTATACCAACCCGCTAGGCCCAAAAATCCTCTAACTTGTTTTATAGATTTCGGCGCAGGACAATTGACTATCGATTCCATTTTTCCCGGGTCTGTTGCAATGCCTCCTTTTCCGATAATGAACCCTAGGTATTTCACTTCGGTCACACAAAAACTGCTCTTTTCAATATTCAATGTTAAATTAGCTTTTCTAAATTGATCAGCCAGGCGCAGCAGTACTGTAAGATGTGCGTCGAAATCTGCCGATACGACACAGAGATCGTCTAAGTATCCAAAGCAACAGTATTTCAATTCGGGAGGAATCACCTCGTCCATGAGACAGCTCATCGTTTGGGGAGCGTTAGCTCGAAAGGCATTACCCGAAATTGGTGTAATGGCATCCCGGGTACTGTGAACGCTGTTATCGGTCGAGATGCGTCCGATAATGGCACTTGCCAATAAGCATCTTTCAGATCAATTTTGCTAATTAGATTTCCTTGCGGTAATCGTGCGAATATACCTTCGATGCTCGGTAAAGGATATGCATCCTTTTTGGTGCAATCATTCACCTTACGAGCATCCAGACATAAACGTACTTTCCCTGGCTTCACTATCAGACGCATTGGAGAGCTCCATGCGCTACTGGATTTTTCGATTAGTCCTAATTCGATCATACGATCAATCTCCTCAAACATCAGCTTCTCGACAGCCGGAGATACCGGATAAAATCGTTGTTTTATTGGAGTGGCGTCTCCAACTTCGATTTTGTGTTCAAGAAGCGATGTTTTCCCTAGACCCTGCTTAGCAAATGACGGAAATAAAGATTTCACGGCTTCTAATTGCTGTTTTTGTCGCGAATCTAGTGGGTAAGCGTTTGTATCTGCTTCTTCCTCTTTAGAATCCTCCAACTCTAACGAGGAGATCAATCTTGAGGCCAAATTGAATTCTCTCCAAAAATCGATGCCTAGAATGAGATTTTTCTCAATTGACGGAATTACAAAAAGTTTTAAAAGAGTCTCTTTGTCCTTATATGTCACAAGCGCTGAGAGAAAACCTAGCACTTCGTGCGATCTGCCGTCTGCCGTTTTTACTTTCGAGTTTATTTTTTTGAATTTTGCCCTTTTTTCCCAATCATTTTGCGCCAAAGTCGACCCCACGCAACTAATATTTGCCCCTGTGTCCAATAACCCTTCTTCGGTTACTCCTAAAAAGGAAACCTTAGCGTAAAAACGCCCATCGCTTTCTTTATTTATTATTGAGGACACCAGTAATCGTTTAGTTAACCTGACGGCTTTCCAAAATTTTCGCAAGCGCTGCGTAGATCGTTTTGGCTTATTACCCGCATGATTTCCAAATATTCTTTCCCTAACTTTTTTATAATTTGCAAGCCTTGCTTCATAAGGTTGTGTATGAAGGCTTTTTGTATTTTTATTTTGGGTACATTTTCCTATTGACATGTCCGGTAAAAGCATAGCTCTGGTCAGATTTTCTGAGCTAGCTGGTAAATCAGGTAAATTTGTATTTAGTGTTGCTTCGGGGCCGTTCGTGTCTGAATCACGAATGGTCCCTTGGCTTTTTCCGCTCTCTTTGCCATACAGTTGGGGCATTGCGGCTTGTAAGTGTTCTTTGCCCCGCAACCATAGCAGAAAACTTTGCGATTTTCCAAACACATATCCCAACCATGACCCTCTCCGTCACAATTCCAACATCGATAAATTTTTATCGGTGCTTGGATTGCGTCGACATCGCCCAAATTAGGATCTGTGTCTTGCATACCATTTTCATCTTCCAAAGCTGCCACGTTTCTTCGGTTGAACACCGGGTTAGGTGCTGGCTTTGGGAACCGCCGAGTCGCGACTTCACCCAGCAAATTTTCGCGCATTTGCACCAGCTTTCGCAAGTGTGCAATCGAACGAATTTGCACATAAAGCAATTCGTGTCGTATCTCGGGCAGTAAATTCCTTGTCAACATCTCAATGAGCTGCTGCTCTGGAATAGATGTTGACATTCGAGAAGCTAAAAGCATGACATCGTCATAAAATACCTCAAATGTCTCTCCCTGTTTTTGTTTGCGTGCTCTAATCTCTTCTAATATGTCGGTGTCGTTCCGGTAATCTGTATATTGTTCTTTTAAAGCCGCTCCAAACTCCCTCCAATTTATTTGAGGATTTTCTTTCCGATACCTCCAATACCATTCTCTAGCTTTCCCTACTAGTAGAATATGCAAATTTTTGCAGACTGAATCTATATCATTGTTCAGACAGTCTTTGGTTAACGTGGCTACTCGATATAGGAATTCTTCTACGGTGACTCCTTTTGCCGACCCATCAAACTTGAGATTCCAGCTATGGATGAGCTGAGTAATCTTCTCCGGATTTATTGCCCTGCTGTACCGAGAGCTACTTGACTGCTGACTCAACTCGTTAATAATCAGATTTTGTCGGCTCACTTCGGGCGAAACTTGCCTGAGACTGAGGTTGGCTAATTGTCTGGCCACAATACTTTCAAGATGCTCCCCTAAACGCTCATAATCGATGTTTGGAGAAGATGTTCGATTTGCTCTAGTATTTGAGCTTCCCCCCCGCCGTGTTTGCCTAACTTCTGAGTTAACTGCGCCTCGTTTTGGTCTTCCGGGGCCTTTAACATTTCTTGCTTGTTGGTTACCCTCAACCGATTCTCCCACTTGAAGGATTTTTTTATACCTCGTGTTGTGAGGATGCGTTTTGGGCACCGCTCCTGCATTTTGAGCCTCTAGCGCCATTTGTTGTTTGCCTCGCAGCTGCCGAAGTCGATGGTTCTAACCCCAAATTACTATCTATCGTTTGTGATAAATCTGACCTAGGCAGCTCTTTTAAATCTGTTAATTGCAGCGTCTTCTGGCACGTTTTACAGACTTTAAACTGTCTTACCCAGTCAGAAATGCAAGCTTCATGGAAGCTGTGCTGACATGGTGTAATTAACACTCGTTCTGCTGAGCCGGATTCCCATACTAAATGTATAGTAACGTAAAAGAACAAAAGAAGGAAAAAAAAAGAAGTGATAGAAGTTACGAGAGGAGAAAGTAAGAAAAAAAAAACACTACCCTTCTACGGGGCGCACTTCGGGGACACTATTGGTGTTGGTGTAGCTCCCGCGTCTTTACCCACCCTACCTATGAGTCCTTTTTCGCATTAATTTGAAGAACTCCCTGACCTAACATTACCATTTCATCAACCTTCAGAAATCATTATAAATTTAGTTTAGTTTTCCATGTTAAAATTCCATATAATTATTCATTTATTTCTTAAAAAATATATACATATTATACTCCTAATCGTTTTCATGATTGTTTTTAATTATTCATATGATCCTAATTCCTTAATAAAAAAAGAATTAAATTTTTTGTATAAACCTATGCGATATGTTATCTCTTATTAATAAAAACTAAATATATAAATAAACATTATTTCCAAATCATTTCCAATTTCCCATCGCGACGCTAACTAAATATCCGATAATTTACACCAAAAACCTATCGATCCAGTCGCATCTCAAATGTGTTTGTTTTTAAAAACGACAATTATCGCCTTAAATTTGCGTTATTTACACATTTACGCGGCGCGAGTGCTAAATATTATCGGGTGTGATTTCTCCTAGTGCCAGTGGATAAAAACAGTTTATACCTACATATCAGATAAGTACCTAAACATTTTAATGCAAAATAGAAAAAGGTCTTAATATGCCACGATCAATGCCATACAAACAGCTGTTTTGTGTTTACCCTTTTGTTTTGCTTTGGTGTAGCAAAAATAAAATTGTTATTGCTTGCTAAGTTTTCTTGCTTAGTTTTTCTTTTGTTAAAATGTTATCGTGAAATTTCCTCATAAACGGTGTAGTCGTAAATAAAATAAATGTGAGTACACTTACCCCCAGTTCTCCGTTGGTCCCAATAGATCGTTGGTTGCTAAATGTTGGTTTAAAGTTTATTTTATACACGTCATACACCAGAGGCAGAAAAGAAAGCAATATTCAAAAAAAATAAAAACAATGGCAACTAAGACAGTCTTCTGTTCCCTAGTTTCTGACAGTAAAGCGCTATTCTACTTTCATTTACATAGTCTACTGATCACACTGATTTTTCTTCTTTCGTAATTTACTTAGTAACCGCCAAGATAAAAAAATTTTCAATTAGCAAATAAATTGCTGCCAAATTGTTCCCACAACTGCAACTCGAACTGTCGCCAAACTGCTGCAAAACGGCCGCAAGCTGCTGCACACTGCCGAAGCTGCTGCAAAACTGCCTTCTTTTTCTTGTTAGAACTGATTTTTCTTTTTGCCTTTTTTTTTTGTTAATTGATTTCCTTTTTAAACAAATTCTCTTTGCCTGGGCCTTCTGTGTATGACAATTATGTGTCTGGTGTATTTTCTCAATAATTTAGCCTTCACGAGTTAAAATTTTTATTTTTTTATATATGTTGCATTTTTATCCTCATCGCTCTTCCTTTTTTGTTTTCCAGCGTTCGCAAACTATGCACTAGGCTGCTAGCGCGCCAACTCTGCTTTGCCCTAGATGCTGTTGCAGGTAAGAGAACACTGCGCCTCAGGCTGTATAAGAATCCCGACCAAACAGGTAATTAATATCCAGAAGTGAATAAATGTTTTTTTTTCAACTCTTCAACTTCACTAACACTTTTCCTTTTTTTCTTTTTTTTTCGTTTTTGAGACACAGGCACCCAGTCGTCGCGGAAGAGAATGTATGACTGCGATGATCTAGCAAAATCTAGTAAATCGCCATACTTATTCTCCTCCTTGCCCCCTTCCTTTTCTCTTTCGGACAAGTTCCAACACTGAGTAGACGAATTTAAGGATACCATCTCCTGCATTTTATTCACTTATACCAATATCCCCGTAAGTATGCAAAGTTGCACAAATTATATTACTAATTACTTGAATTTTTCTTTACAGATTCCTGCTACCTAGATTTAATTTAGGTTAATATATTTTTAAGAAACTTTAGTTTTAATATTTATTTATAAGTTTAATGTATTAGTTATAAGACTCTGTCCGTTCATCACAACCACTGTTTAGTTCGTAGGCGTCCGTAGGGAACTAAACAGAAGTGTGTAGGTTCTCATTTTATCATGGCCGTATGTCCTTCGCGTGATATGTTCCCACTAATTTTCCCTGTAGGTCCTCTAGAATGTAGTAGGAATTTCCTTGCTTTTCTCGAACTCTGGATTTTATGAACATATGTGCTAGCTAGGCATTCACTCCTTTTTCAAAGGACCTTTGTAGGAAATTTCTCCTAAACACTTCCTGTCCCACTTTAAAATTGAGCTCTTTTGTTCGCAAATTGTATTTCTCTGCTTGCTGCTCATAAGCAATTTTCATGTTTGCTTTTAGCTGCTTTCGCATCAGCTGCAGTTGATCCTCCTTACGGAAGCCTACATTCTCCTCCAGCAGCCCTAAATTCCTCAAAAGCTTATACTGCGAACCATGTGTAATCATGTTGAATCCATATAACGCTTGATACGGGGCACATTTTAAACTCTGGTGCACACTATTTCGCAACGCACAACTGATTGCTGGAATATGCTCATCCCATGCACTTTGATTTTTTTCCAAATAAGCCCTAATCGCCGCTATTATTGATCGGTTAACTCTCCGATGCATTCGATTGTGGCGAGTACACTGCCGTATATTGGTGTTTTACCCCAAAGGCTGTAAGAAAAGCATTAAAATCGTGTGCTTTGAATTGAGACCCATTATCGCTAATTAGCAATTCAGGCACTCCATAGGCGAAAAAGATTTGGTTCTGTGCCAACTCCATGATTGCCTTTGCTGTGAATTTTCTTAGTGGCCACAGCCAATGAAATTTAAAAAAGTGGTCGAGGACTATCAGCAGTCCAATATGTCCTAATAGATCAATATAGAGCCTCTGAAAAGGTCTAGAAGATTCGGCTTGTTGACCCATTGTAGGTTTTAAAGTAGTATTTGGAGCTTTTGTGCTTTTGCATAATTCGCATAGCCGAACATACTCCCTTACTTGTGTCACCATCCCTGGCCAATAATAGCTTCGCCGAATTTGTTCTAACGTTTTACCTGTGCCGCCATGGGCGCATATTACAGTGTCATGAGCTCGCTTTATTACAGAGTTGGTCAAACTCTGGGGTGTTTGCCTATAATATTGAGATCTGGGTATGCTTCGGGATCCTCTCCTATTTTCTCCTTTACAACCCTATATGTTTCTTCATCAAAGCTTGGGGATTCCAGGTCAACATCTGGCCCATAGTTTTTGATGGCTGCCAATTCATCATTTATCATACGTGACAGCGCATCTGGCACAACATGTTCCTTGCCTTTTCGGTGGCTAATGTTAAATGTATGCCCCTGTAAATTCATCGCCCACCTCGCTAGGCGCCCTTTTAGGTTTGATTGCCTCATCAGCCACGACAAGCTAGAGTGGTCAGTCACTACTTCGAATTCCTGTAATTCGAGGTGGCATCGGAATCGTTCAATGCCCAGGATGACTGCCAAACACTCTCTTTCTGTCACACTGTAATTTCTATGTGCCGAATTAAGTTTTTCCGACATATACACTACCGGTCTCTCTTCGTTTAGGTCATTCATTTGCACCAGCACCGCGCCCACTCCATAGGCGCTGGCATCGCAAATGCAAGTAAAATTTCCGATTAAAATCGGGGTTTTGCAAGACTGGGGCCGAAGTAAGAGCGGCTTTGAGCTGATCAAACGCAGTTTGTGCTTCTTCAGTCCAGCAAAACTTTTTCTTGCCTGAGAGCAAATTTGTAATCGGAGTGGTTAATTCGGCGAAGTTAGCTATAAATCGTCTATACCAACCCGCTAGGCCCAAAAATCCTCTAACTTGTTTTATAGATTTCGGCGCAGGACAATTGACTATCGATTCCATTTTTCCCGGGTCTGTTGCAATGCCTCCTTTTCCGATAATGAACCCTAGGTATTTCACTTCGGTCACACAAAAACTGCTCTTTTCAATATTCAATGTTAAATTAGCTTTTCTAAATTGATCAGCCAGGCGCAGCAGTACTGTAAGATGTGCGTCGAAATCTGCCGATACGACACAGAGATCGTCTAAGTATCCAAAGCAACAGTATTTCAATTCGGGAGGAATCACCTCGTCCATGAGACGGCTCATCGTTTGGGGAGCGTTGCACAGCTCGAAAGGCATTACCCGAAATTGGTGTAATGGCCTCCCGGGTACTGTGAACGCTGTTATCGGTCGAGATGCGTCCGATAATGGCACTTGCCAATAAGCATCTTTCAGATCAATTTTGCTAATTAGATTTCCTTGCGGTAATCGTGCGAATATACCTTCGATGCTCGGTAAAGGATATGCATCCTTTTTGGTGCAATCATTCACCTTACGAGCATCCAGACATAAACGTACTTTCCCTGGCTTCACTATCAGACGCATTGGAGAGCTCCATGCGCTACTGGATTTTTCGATTAGTCCTAATTCGATCATACGATCAATCTCCTCAAACATCAGCTTCTCGACAGCCGGAGATACCGGATAAAATCGTTGTTTTATTGGAGTGGCGTCTCCAACTTCGATTTTGTGTTCAAGAAGCGATGTTTTCCCTAGACCCTGCTTAGCAAATGACGGAAATAAAGATTTCACGGCTTCTAATTGCTGTTTTTGTCGCGAATCTAGTGGGTAAGCGTTTGTATCTGCTTCTTCCTCTTTAGAATCCTCCAACTCTAACGAGGAGATCAATCTTGAGGCCAAATTGAATTCTCTCCAAAAATCGATGCCTAGAATGAGATTTTTCTCAATTGACGGAATTACAAAAAGTTTTAAAAGAGTCTCTTTGTCCTTATATGTCACAAGCGCTGAGAGAAAACCTAGCACTTCGTGCGATCTGCCGTCTGCCGTTTTTACTTTCGAGTTTATTTTTTTAAATTTTGCCCTTTTTTCCCAATCATTTTGCGCCAAAGTCGACCCCACGCAACTAATATTTGCCCCTGTGTCCAATAACCCTTCTTCGGTTACTCCTAAAAAAGAAACCTTAGCGTAAAAACGCCCATCGCTTTCTTTATTTATTATTGAGGACACCAGTAATCGTTTAGTTAACCTGACGGCTTTCCAAAATTTTCGCAAGCGCTGCGTAGATCGTTTTGGCTTATTACCCGCATGATTTCCAAATATTCTTTCCCTAACTTTTATATAATTTGCAAGCCTTGCTTCATAAGGTTGTGTATGAAGGCTTTTTGTATTTTTATTTTGGGTACATTTTCCTATTGACATGTCCGGTAAAAGCATAGCTCTGGTCAGATTTTCTGAGCTAGCTGGTAAATCAGGTAAATTTGTATTTAGTGTTGCTTCGGGGCCGTTCGTGTCTGAATCACGAATGGTCCCTTGGCTTTTTCCGCTCTCTTTGCCATACAGTTGGGGCATTGCGGCTTGTAAGTGTTCTTTGCCCCGCAACCATAGCAGAAAACTTTGCGATTTTCCAAACACATATCCCAACCATGACCCTCTCCGTCACAATTCCAACATCGATAAATTTTTATCGGTGCTTGGATTGCGTCGACATCGCCCAAATTAGGATCTGTGTCTTGCATACCATTTTCATCTTCCAAAGCTGCCACGTTTCTTCGGTTGAACACCGGGTTAGGTGCTGGCTTTGGGAACCGCCGAGTCGCGACTTCACCCAGCAAATTTTCGCGCATTTGCACCAGCTTTCGCAAGTGTGCAATCGAACGAATTTGCACATAAAGCAATTCGTGTCGTATCTCGGGCAGTAAATTCCTTGTCAACATCTCAATGAGCTGCTGCTCTGGAATAGATGTTGACATTCGAGAAGCTAAAAGCATGACATCGTCATAAAATACCTCAAATGTCTCTCCCTGTTTTTGTTTGCGTGCTCTAATCTCTTCTAATATGTCGGTGTCGTTCCGGTAATCTGTATATTGTTCTTTTAAAGCCGCTCCAAACTCCCTCCAATTTATTTGAGGATTTTCTTTCCGATACCTCCAATACCATTCTCTAGCTTTCCCTACTAGTAGAATATGCAAATTTTTGCAGACTGAATCTATATCATTGTTCAGACAGTCTTTGGTTAACGTGGCTACTCGATATAGGAATTCTTCTACGGTGACTCCTTTTGCCGACCCATCAAACTTGAGATTCCAGCTATGGATGAGCTGAGTAATCTTCTCCAGATTTATTGCCCTGCTGTACCGAGAGCTACTTGACTGCTGACTCAACTCGTTAATAATCAGATTTTGTCGGCTCACTTCGGGCGAAACTTGCCTGAGACTGAGGTTGGCTAATTGTCTGGCCACAATACTTTCAAGATGCTCCCCTAAACGCTCATAATCGATGTTTGGAGAAGATGTTCGATTTGCTCTACTATTTGAGCTTCCCCCCCGCCGTGTTTGCCTAACTTCTGAGTTAACTGCGCCTCGTTTTGGTCTTCCGGGGCCTTTAACATTTCTTGCTTGTTGGTTACCCTCTACCGATTCTCCCACTTGAAGGATTTTTTTATACCTCGTGTTGTGAGGATGCGTTTTGGGCACCGCTCCTGCATTTTGAGCCTCTAGCGCCATTTGTTGTTGCCTCGCAGCTGCCGAAGTCGATGGTTCTAACCCCAAATTACTATCTATCGTTTGTGATAAATCTGACCTAGGCAGCTCTTTTAAATCTGTTAATTGCAGCGTCTTCTGGCACGTTTTACAGACTTTAAACTGTCTTACCCAGTCAGAAATGCAAGCTTCATGGAAGCTGTGCTGACATGGTGTAATTAACACTCGTTCTGCTGAGCCGGATTCCCATAATGGCTCTACGCAAATTTCGCATTTTATTACTTGCCGGTTTGCATTTTCTGCGGCCAAGTTTTCTGTGCTACGTATGTTTGTCATTTTTAGTCTTTTTGTTGATTCGTTTTTTTTTTTTCAATTTTATTTATTTTTTAATTGTTTAAGTTATAATTTATTTTTTTTCATTAAATTGATTTCTTCCAGTTGACTCTAGGGTAACGAAGGTTGTGCGCTTCACCCCGCAGTTGTGATAGTGTTGAAGAAGTTAAGAAAGAGAAAGAAATATAGTGAAAAGAAAAACAGTCAAGTCTCAAGAGTCGCTCATATACTCGAGGATAATATTTTGCTATGCCAAATATTATATTTCCAAGAGTACATTTTTCGTCAACGCTTTTTCTCTTGCCTTGCTGTATTTGGTTACTATCATTGTTTTATGCCGAGTTTTAGATTCAGTGGTCGATATTTAGGACTTGCCTAAATTCGATTTCCGGCTGCTATTACTCGCAATATTATTTTCTATCTAGAGGCTTTCAGTAGCTTCTACGCATTTTACCCTTTATAATTTTTGACACTTTTCTTCGCATCATGCGTTTTTAAGCTGCCTTCGCCCCAATTTTGGGCACCAATTTGTTATGTCCACCCTCGGAATGGAATTTATATTTCCTAGCTGTTTTACATCTGGATAATGTTCCTATCCTTGGCTAGGCCGCCCTCCCCTTTGATTCTTTTGCGGCTAGCAAAAACAGCCTGTGCGGGGGTTCTTTTGGAGAACTTCCTAGCCCTGTTATGAGGGAAGACACACAAAATAGAAATAACAAGAATCTTTGCCACTATGTCTCGTGTCAGAAAATAGAGATGAGAAAAGAAACGTAAAAGAACAAAAGAAGGAAAAAAAAAGAAGTGATAGAAGTTACGAGAGGAGAAAGTAAGAAAAAAAAAACACTACCCTTCTACGGGGCGCACTTCGGGGACACTACTGGTGTTGGTGTAGCTCCCGCGTCTTTACCCACCCTACCTATGAGTCCTTTTTCGCATTAATTTGAAGAACTCCCTGACCTAACATTACCATTTCATCAACCTTCAGAAATCATTATAAATTTAGTTTAGTTTTCCATGTTAAAATTCCATATAATTATTCATTTATTTCTTAAAAATATATACATATTATACTCCTAATCGTTTTCATGATTGTTTTTAATTATTCATATGATCCTAATTCCTTAATAAAAAAAGAATTAAATTTTTTTGTATAAACCTATGCGATATGCTATCTCTTATTAATAAAAACTAAATATATAAATAAACATTATTTCCAAATCATTTCCAATTTCCCATCGCGACGCTAACTAAATATCCGATAATTTACACCAAAAACCTATCGATCCAGTCGCATCTCAAATGTGTTTGTTTTTAAAAACGACAACAATTATCGCCTTAAATTTGCGTTATTTACACATTTACGCGGCGCGAGTGCTAAATATTATCGGGTGTGATTTCTCCTAGTGCCAGTGGATAAAAACAGTTTATACCTACATATCAGATAAGTACCTAAACATTTTAATGCAAAATAGAAAAAGGTCTTAATATGCCACGATCAATGCCATACAAACAGCTGTTTTGTGTTTACCCTTTTGTTTTGCTTTGGTGTAGCAAAAATAAAATTGTTATTGCTTGCTAAGTTTTCTTGCTTAGTTTTTCTTTTGTTAAAATGTTATCGTGAAATTTCCTCATAAACGGTGTAGTCGTAAATAAAATAAATGTGAGTACACTTACCCCCAGTTCTCCGTTTTTTTCCCCAATAGATCGTTGGTTGCTAAATGTTGGTTTAAAGTTTATTTTATACACGTCATACACCAGACGCAGAAAAGAAAGCTTTATTCAAGAAAATAAAAACAATGGCAACTAAGACAGTCTTATGTTCCCTAGTTTCTGACAGTAAAGCGCTATTCTACTTTCAGTTACATAGTCTACTGATCACACTGATTTTTCTTCTTTCGTAATTTACTTAGTAACCGCCAAGATAAAAAAATTTTCAATTAGCAAATAAATTGCTGCCAAATTGTTCCCACAACTGCAACTCGAACTGTCGCCAAACTGCTGCAAAACGGCCGCAAGCTGCTGCACACTGCCGAAGCTGCTGCAAAACTGCCGTAGCTGCTGCCAAACTGCCGTAAGCTGCTGCAAAACTGCCCGGTGTTTCGTTAATGGGGCGTTTTCTTGTCTTCTTTTTCTTGTTAGAACTGATTTATCTTTTTGTCTTTTTTTTTTTGTTAATTGATTTCCTTTTTAAACAAATTCTCTTTGCCTGGGCCTTCTGTGTATAACAATTATGTGTCTGGTGTATTTTCTCAATAAGTGAGCCTTCACGAGTTAAAATTTTTATTTTTTTATATATGTTGCATTTTTATCCTCATCGCTCTTCCTTTTTTGTTTTCCAGCGTTCGCAAACTATGCCCCGATGTGGAACTCCGCGCCCGACTAGCACTAGGCTGCTAGCGCGCCAACTCTGCTTTGCCCTAGATGCTTATGCAGGTAAGAGAACACTGCGCCTCAGGCTGTATAAGAATCCCGACCAAACAGGTAATTAATATCCAGAAGTGAATAAATGTTTTTTTTTTCAACTTATTTTTTCTTGGTCACTAACACTTTTCCTTTTTTTTTTCTTTTTTTTTCGTTTTTCCGACACAGGCACCCAGTCGTCGCGGAGAAGAATGTATGACTGCGATGATCTAGCAAAATCTAGTAAATCGCCATACTTATTCTCCTCCTTGCCCCCTTCCTTTTCTCTTTCGGACAAGTTCCAACACTGAGTAGACGAATTTAAGGATACCATCTCCTGCATTTTATTCACTTATACCAACATCCCCGTATGTATGCAAAGTTGCACAAATTATATTACTAATTACTTGAATTTTTCTTTACAGATTCCTGCTACCTAGATTTAATTTAGGTTAATATATTTTTAAGAAACTTTAGTTTTAATATTTATTTATAAGTTTAATGTATTAGTTATAAGACTCTGTCCGTTCATCACAGTTCTGTTCGTTTGCAAACGCTGACAGCTGATATTTCAATATTGGACTGTTAAGTTAACATTTGCAGGGTGTAAGATGATAGTTTGATCTATTCCTTATTCGTCAATACTAAAATACTGCAAATTTGCATACTTGTGAAAAACACATTATTGTAAAAAAAAAACAGGCCAAAGTCCCCATAGTGCAGCGGTGCGAAGGTGATAGATCATGCGTTGTCGATGGGAGAGCTTTCAGAAGAAGCTGCGGTGTTCAAAAATAAATAAGAGCCGGCTTCAACATACTCGAAAAATGTCTCGCATATTGACGAATTCTGATTTGATGAATACAATTTTGCGTTCTGACCCCTTTATAACAGGTCAAAGAAAACTACCAAAAACAGATAAATCTACATTTTTTTCATCGACATTTGATTTGTTAAATGGTGTTTGTTAAGTTTTTGCATTCAAATTAAAATTCGTTCAAGTTTACTTTTATTATTAAAAATACATTTTTTCTTATATATGATTGAAAGAACTGGAGATTTTTCATTTGTTTATACTTATGGGAGGGGGGTTGGGCAGGAGATAGTCAGGAGTTACACTTTCACAAATGTATACAGAAAATAATTTAAATATCCTACATTTCATGCCTGCAACTCTACTGGAAGTGTTTTTGCACAGCATCGGAATATTAGCCATACTATGTGAGCTATAGAATATAGTCGTTTAGCCAATTTTTTTACTACATATTCAAATATTTTTTAGATTTTCGGAAAAAATTTCATAACGATATCTAAAATGGGAACTATTTATGACCGCGGTTTCCTACAAGTCCAACCACTGCAGTGCACTGTACGCTGTGCGATCGTTTTAATGTGTTCGTGTATGTATGCACATGCTGGCGTGTGAATGTATGCGTTGCTTGTGAAGTTTGACAACAGGCAAATGCTTTGGCAGGCTGAAGTCAATTTTGTGTTACGGCGTCGAGAGCCTAGAGACTGAGACAGAGGTCCGTAGCGAGGGTTTAACGGGCCCCTGTGCAATACTTATCAGGGAATTACCTTAATTAATAAATATATGTTTACCAAAGGAATTGAATTGTACAAATTTATCCCCATTACTACAATTTTTATGTTTGGTAACCGTGAGCCCTTGACTGTTGAGAGCCCTTCTGTACCGCACACCCTGCGCACTTTTACCTACGGGCCTGGCCAGCGTGAAATCAACTGTGTGTTTGTTTTATTTATTTATTTTTCACAATATAATTTATTATTTGTACATAAATTATATTGCGTCATTTTGCTCAGAATTTCACGCCGAGTATAATAATTATTTTGATAATTGTTCTTACTCAATAAAATATTTCGATACTTATAAATTTCAATATTTATATTATATTTTGCAATGTTTTCCAAAAAGTGTTGACTTCTAATTCAGCAACATATTCCTCGCTCAATAGATTTGATAAAGTTATGATTGATTTGTTTAATATTCTTGTTTATTGTTAAAATAAGCAACTCTGCACGCCCAAATTCCTACGCTCTTCTCATTCACGTGTCTGGTTCCGTCACCAGCATCAATTGCATTGTATCTCGATTTTTGAAAGCCTGTTATGCCAATTGATAGTGGTAGACACCAAGAAACACCTTTTTGTACACACGACTAAACATAGACGCTCAAGCTTTCTTCCAAGTTCCCTTCTCCCGCCACTATACGGAAAATTTCAACTCCGGCCACATCTTAGGCTAGTCAGGTGCCACAAATTTCGGTGCACGTTCTTCCAATTACTCGTTTAATTGGTCATCAGAGATCACAGGGAATAGAAATGGCACTCCAAGAATTCATTAACGCTTCCGATATGCTCACGCAGTTCGAAGCTAGGATTCAAAATTCTCCGACAGCTGCACTTCACACTCACAGAGTGCGTCTTGAGCAGCTTTGATCCATATGGACTGCTGTAGAGCTTAAATATGAACTCTGTTACAACGCATTCTCTCAAACGGAGACGAGTGCTGAGGACAAAATCGCCATGCAAGCCCGGTATGACCGCTGCCTCTCATTTAAATGAGAGTATAGAGACCGCAACGGCTCCCTCTCCAGCACTTGCAGCTGTACAAATAACCTTCCAGCCATGAAGCTACAGGTCACCAACCTTTGATGTTGAAGTTTTCAGCGGTGACTACCTTAATTGGCCAACGCGATCTCTTCACATCGGTCTACATTTCCGATCCCGGCTTAAGTCAGATCGAGAAATTGTTCCTTTTAAATGCAAAGACCAGTGGCGAAGCAAAGGCAATCGTATCCAAATCCCCTCTCACGAATGAGAGTTTCTCTTCTGCTTGGAAGAACTTGACGAACAGGTTCGAAAATAAGAGGCTGTCAGTCAGTCGTCAGTATTGGCTGGGGTACGTGCCGTCCGTGCTCCTACTGTCGGAAGTTCGGCTTTACTCTCCACGTGAGGGCGGCTGGAAGCAGACCCCTAGTACGGTCATGTCTATGCTAGGGGTGCTGACTAATTGTAGTCGGGCGAAAATAGTGAATCTATAAAGCTCCCAATACGAGGCGGAACAGCATACGCTAATGGATGCATGGCCGGGGGTAGCCCGGTCTCTAGTATGCGGACTCTGGATATCTGTCGCCCTCCAGTTTCATTCAGACTTCCCACTGCACGCGGGCTATCCCGTGGGCGACCATCCCTTCTCGCCTACCCGTGGAATCGAAATAAATGGATATTTTTTAAATACAAAAAAAGTCTGATGCGTCTTTGAAAGCATCAACCCAGGGCGAAGCCTTCACGGACTGCCCCAACACCATCACTGCAGCCACTGGGCTGCTGGCTTCCACCCCCAATACTACGTGTGTCGACTTTATTATTCCGGGAGACTCGGACAGGCCACGGACTCCCTTGGACACTGAGTTCGCTAGTGCTGTTTTCTCGTCCAACAGCTGTTCAGGCATGCAGCAGACCGTGGAGGTGATGTCCTCTGACTCAGAAGCTGACTGTGACCTAATCAGCTTTGCTGACGACGCTTCCGTGGCCTCTCAGAGATCAGGCCGCACGGAAGCAGGGTCCCAAATCCAGACGCTGCGACTGGACTCGGGGAACGCCTTCGTAAAGATGAAGACCCACGAGAAGAAGTTTTTCAAAGCTGCACTCGCAAAGGGTTCGAGCAGAGCAGAGGCTTTTGCTATCGCCACTGCGTCCTCCGTGGAAACCAAGGCTAAGCGGACGCGTGCTGACGATACCTTCCCCGTACCCCAAGCGTCCTCAAAGAAGCCCAAAAGGGCTCACATGGAGTCCACGAAGCCACTTTTCAGCCAAGTGGCAAGCAGGGTGAAATTCATTTTGGCTGATCCAACCAAACCTCTTTCACCGGAGTAGTTGGCTACGGTGCAAGACAGCATCCTTAAGTCGATGTTGCTGCCCTCCACATCGGGTGTCGGTCCAAGTTTCGAGGGCTGCATACCTCGAAACGAATGGCTGCTCCTTGTGTGCGAGGACAGCAACACTGCTGATTGGGTCAGGGGAGCTGCTGGACATATCAGGTCCATCAGCTGCTTTGATATCAAACTGTGGAAGAATCTGAGTTCCCAAGAGCTCACCTCATTAGAGGCTACTTCCCCAACAGCGCTGAACTCCCACCCGCCACCATTCTTGAGTACTTGGGTCTCCAAAATGTTGAATGCTTCTCAACGAAGCAGTTGCGGGTGGTTCAACACAGCCTTAACGGCAAAACGACGCACCTCGCGATGATGGTCGACGAGAAGTCGTACAAGACCCTGACGGATCTTAAAGGTAGCGTTAAATACCGCTTTGGCAGGATAAAACTTATCCTTAAGAACTCCGCCGTCAGGGTCTCCCTCACTCCTGCTCTGTCCCATATCCAACCATTCCCCCTCCTATCAGCGCTCCTCCAGCAGTAGCAACGGTGGCCTCCACCGGCGTGACAGCAGTGGCTGCCACTCCTGTAACGTCTACTAGCGCCACAGCCGCATTTGCGCTGATTACCTCAATTCCCAAACCCCCAGTCATTGTGGTGACTGCCCCCAAGCCCACAACGGGCCGAACGAGGCCGGTGGTTGGCAGCGTGTGCCCCCTGGTCCCTTCAAGGCCCACCACCAGCTCAGTGCGGAAACCACCCGCAAGGGCACCTCCGGCAACCGGGGTCGCTAGGCGATCTCCCCCGAGCAGTTCCTCTAGACTGCCGAAGGGCATCCGGGGCAACGACTCTCGGGGGGCAAGGCAGGTGGCCTTGTCACCAAAGCCCTAGAGGAGGATGCTGAGCGCCATATCCGTGGACTATCATGCGGATCATGTAAGTTATTATATGACCGTATGAGTGGTGCCCCGCGCACTGCTATTGTTGTAAATAACAGTATAAGACACTTCCCTTTACCTAATTTCATCCACAGGGACCTGGTGGCAACGGCTATTGAGGTAGCCACGGCTGAGGGTGTCCGGGAGGTAGAGATAGCCTCTGCCTACTTCCCGGGCGACGTGGATGACGTACCCCCAGCAGAGGTTCAGCGGCTATTGCAACGACTTCAATAAATGTGGTGAGTGCCTTTTAGAGTATCTATTGTGTTGTCAATTAGATGTTGCTAACATAGGCTGTAAGCCTACTTTTATTAACGCCATTAGAGAAGAGGTTCTGGATCTTACCCAAGTCAGCAACTCTATTGTGAGTTCGCTGGTCAACTGGCGGGTCACAGACGAAGCCACGTTGTCGGACCACCATCACTTCAGGTTCGACCTCCCTGGCCAAGTCGAGGTCCGCCAGAACTCCTTCTGTCCCAAAAAGACAAATTGGGAATTCTTCAAAGTCTCTGTGGCTTTTAATGCAGACTCGTTGATCAGCAACCCTAACTCTATCAGTGAGATAGAACTTACTGCCAACCTGCTTCAAGATGTTTTAATCACATCCTTCGAGGACAGATCTGTTCGGAAGACCTTAAAGGTCAACCGAAAAGTTCCATGGTGGAACGAGGAACTGGCTGCACAAAGAAGGGAGGTTAGAAGCCTATTCAACAGGCCAGATCTAAACGTGTCAGCTGGGACGCTCTCACTAATTATAACAAAAACATTACACGTGTCTAGCGCGATACGTGGCGCAGCTACTGTGGTAGCATTGACTCGGTCCACAAAGTATTGGCTAAAGGGTCGTCTAATAGGATAGGGCTTCTTAAAAGAGCAGACGGCTCTTCCACTCAAGATCGCAGGGAAGCACTTGAAGTCATATCCGACGATCTGTCTTACCTCCTTTCTGCTTAAGACAGCGGAAAGGCTCGTAGACCTGCACATTCGGTGCTCCTCTGCATACCACGCAGTTTGCGTATATAGCCGGAAGATCGACGGAGGTCGCTCTCCACAAGCTAGTCTTCGTATCCAAGAACATTGTTCTGTGCTCTTTTCTTGATATAGAGGGTGCTTTCGATAATACCGGATACGGGTCTGTTTCTGCTGCGCTGGTGCGCAGAAATATCGCCCGTCCCCTAATCCGATGGATTGATGATATGCTCAAACACCGGACTATTTCCTCTACCTTGGACTCCATGACTGCTTTCATTAGTGCGGTTATGGGATGTCCCCAGGGAGGGATCTTATCCCCTTACTCTGGTCTTTAGCAGTTGATGAACTACTAAGTATTCTTGCAGAACAGGGTGTGGAAGAAATCGACTACGCTGACGACCTAGCTTTCGTAGTGAACGGGAACTTTGTCAACACCGTGACAGAGTTGATGCAATCTGCTCTGAACACGGTAAGCAGATGGTGCGAAGATGTAGGTCTTAGCATCAATCCACAAAAGGCAATTAGCGTTCCCTTCACTAAGCGCTATTCCATTGACATAGTTCAATTGCACATTGGCGGCTCTCCTGTGGGACTTTCCAACGAGGTTAAATATCTAGGGGTAACTCTTGATAATAGACTAAACTGGAACTCCCACCTAAGCAAAACCCAATCAAAGGCATCTCATGCCATTTTGGCCTGCAGAAGATTCTTTGATAGGATCTGGGGTCTCAAATCTTGCACCATATTTGTGGTTATTTGAGATGATAGTAAGACTCATTGTCTCCTACGGTGCTATTGTGTGCTGGCTTAAGGTTACACAAGTCACTGCCATCATCAAATGCACTACACTGCATAGGTTGCTTTGCCTTTCTTTGACGGGTGCACTTCGCACGTGTCCCACAGCAGCTATGGAATCAATTTTGAATTTGATACCGCTGTACATTCAAATACATGAAGTAGCCGCTATGAGCTTTCTTAGAATCAAGCTCCTGTCTGGGCTTCTAGCGAAACGGGGCATGCTAGACTTACCAAAGACATTCCTCGCATAGAGATCTGCACTCTTCTTTGGTGCAAAGTTCAAAACTCTCATCCCGGACCGGAGGGACTGGGGTGCTGGCAACCCCATCAGTGACCCTCATGACATATACTGGTATACCGACGGATGAAGGACAGATCAGGGGGTTAGAGCTGGGATACATGGTCCCAACTTCAAAACCTCGATTGCTATGGGCAAATGGCCCAAAGTCTTTCAATCCGAGGTTCATGCTATTCAGTTCTGCTGTCGTCTTATCCTTGAGAAGGGGATCAGTAGAGCAAATATTTACATCTTTTCGGATAGCCAAGCTGCCATACAAGACTTCTCCTCAAAAAGCGTAGGTTCACGTATGGTGGCTGAACTGCCTCCAGAGGCTTTCCAATAGACAATGGACACTCTGATTTCTACGGCAACGAGCTAGTGGATGAACTAGCGAGGGCGGGGTCCCCCTCTGCATGGCCCCGAACCCTTCTGCGGCGTGGGGAGGTCAACTATCTCCTCCCTAGTATGGGAGGTTAGGTTGACCGAACGCTATTGGTTCTTCCAACCAGGGATGAGGCAGGCTAGAAAGCTTACGAATCCCTCGGTTAAGCGAAGAAAAAACTTACTCTATCTCTTTATTGGTTAACTTAGTGGCCACCACTTGGTGAATTATCACCCCACAAAAATGCGTCTGTCCTCAGATGCAGAATGCAGGCTCTGTAGATTGTTGTAGATTGTTGGTATCGATTAGGAGGAAACATTTCCACGTGGAAATCGCAGTTCCCGAGCACATTGTCCATTCTTCGACGAAAGACCTGCTATTTTATATCAGGGAAGCAGAACAGCTTTTGTGAAGATAGGGAGAGCATTATGGATACAAAAGATCACTCTGGTCGCAGTGCCTCGCCCCTTCTCTGCTGGGAGATTCCCTTTTTCCAATAATTCCGTAGCAAGGGATTTGTCAAGTGAGACATATATAATTTTGGTTGTTAAGTTAATAATATAATAATAATATTGTAGCTTTTAAATAGTGATTACTGATTTGCAGAGGCGTGAAGGGGCGTGTCCAAATTATAAATAAACTTTGAGACACCTGAATATATCCACGTACGAGGTATGTTTAAAAATTAATGTGACTTTTTAAATTTCGCGAGCAATGTACTTTCGATTATCGATTTGATGAGCACCGCTCAAGAGCTGTTGAATGATGTCAACGATGACCCAGAATTACTCAAAAGGGTCATAACTGGTGACGAATCATGGGTATTATTACCATATTGTGAAGGCTTCTATTTGTAGACTTTATTTAAGATATTAAGGTAATTAAAAAGAGAGACGTTTTATTTCTGCACGCGCTGCTTTCTTGTACGTTGTTGTCATTCGGCAAAAAGAAGAAGAATAAAAAACTTATCAATGCGACATATCGTATACATTGCCGATTAATCGATGAATACCAGTTTTTTCAGTTCGTGAGATAAAGCTGCCAAGCCTTTCCGTACCATGCTCAACGAATACATACCAAAAATATCGTATAGAAAATACCATTATTATACATACGTTATTATCGATAAATGTGAGCTGTGCAACACTGAAATGAAGAGCGTCATTTTTCGCCATAATTCGCACGCAGCATCACATTAAAATAAACGCCACTTTTTCTTATATTTACTTATTACTTTACACTTGTTTTGAATTAATAAATATATTGTGTTTAATAGAAGAAGCTAAACAGTTTAATTGGATACAGAAAATTTTTTATTTTAATTAAATTGCGTTGCGAAAAAGTACTGCGTATTATACACACACATACAGAAAAAGGATGATGAAATAGTTACGTGTTGTGGTGAAATACAATTAATGGAATTTTGTGATCTTGATAGAATTACGCAATAAATAGCGACTTGTGAGTGCTGAAGAGATGTCTGCATCTTCAATACCTAAGAGATCTGACGAGATGGATTCAGAAAGTGACACGGAGCTCAGCGGCAACCGAGCGATAGTGCCCAGTGAAAAGGAAGACACCGTTACAATTCTTATCAAGCGCATGACGGAACAGTTAGCTGCAATGTCTGCACAAAACAATGCATTAGCTACGCAAATGGCAAACGTTACTGAGGGTATGTCTGAACGGATGAACAAAATTGAACAGTTGGTAGCAGCAAATCCAATTGGTGCAATATGCACAACCACACATGGTGGCACTGGCGTTTCTGCAACGGGCGGCGACGATCATGGATTGGCTATCAACAATGCTGCACAGGGCAGCAACAACATGGGTTCAAACGTGGAGGACGTATCTGGAACGGTTCCACATGGTGGCACTGGTGTTTCTGTAATGAACAGAGACGCAGCTTTGCAAGCAAATTTTGAAGCCACACATGGTGGCACTGGCGTTTCTACACTGGGCAGCAACGCACCTGCACAACAAATTGGCAGCGTTTTACAGGGAAACTCTGGTATTGATACACAGAGAAAAGGCTATGGACTTGATACACACGGAAACTGTGGTCTTGATGCACAAAGAAAAGGCTATGGACTTGATACACAGGGAAACTCTGGTCTTGATACACAGAGAAGAAGCTATGGAATTTAAATTTTCAAAGTCTGCGTTTTTGAAGCAGAGCACGCGATTACACGGCCTTTCATTTTTATCCAAAATACTAATACCCAAGTCGAAATTCACTTCGAAAGTGGGATGATAAGGATCTTCCGGAAGGGAAAGGGGTTGTACCCTGTCTACAATCACCTTGGAAGGGTCAGAGGTGAAACATAAATCAAGCAATCTGTTCAGAGAGTTTTTGACATGATTGACCTGCGACAAAGACATGTCAAACAAACCATCTAATAGGTCATGTTGCCGGGAAGGCAAAAGGAAGTTTCCTTCAGCACTAGATGTCCAATTACATTCTGGGATATTAAAGTCGCCCAGGACTATGAAGTGATCTCTGTCTGATAACAGGTTAAAAATAGTCTTAATTGCAGACAAGTGTTGCGAGTAGACTGATAATTCCGATGACGGCGGAATATAGGAGTAGGTTATATACATGAAAAAACCGGGAAAGTGTAGTTTTACATAAATTAGTTCAATGTCAAATTGAAACTCCGGTTGTAAAAGGTCCGACTCAATGTTGGAGTCTACTGCAATCAGTACTCCACCACCTCGTCGGTCAGGTCGATCAAGCCTGTATGTTATATACCTATCTGGAAAGACTTCAGAGCTTAGGATCTCTGGTTTTAACCAGGTTTCGGTAAAAGCAATAATTTGGGATGAAAAGGCAAGACTATTAAGATAAAGGCTAGAGATTTTACTACAGAGACCTCTAACATTTTGATAGGACTTGATACACACGGAAACTCTGGTCTTGATACACAGAGAAAAGGCTATGGACTTGATACACAGGGAAACTCTGGTCTTGATACACAGAGAAGAAGCTATGGTCTTGATATTTTAGGCATCAACGCGACTGGAAGACAACATAGTGTCTTAGCAGCCGCTGATCATGTCAGAACTGCCGAGCATAGTGGCATCGCTTATGGCGCTGCTGGTGACGCACACTGGAAGGCTGCCTTTCATAGCGGAGAAAAGCACGTCGATTATTATGGCGCATGACAGAGGCATGACTAGCTCAAATGATTTGAATTCTGGAAAATTTGGTATGCCTGGGCTAACTGAGAGTAATGGTGCGACAAGGTTTGATTTGGCACAAGGCAGACAAATAGAAAATAGCTTTCATTTCCACCCACAGTACAATTCTCTCACGCAACCTCGTAAACTGATAGATCTCCCTGTATTTATTGAAAATGCAAAAGATTGGCCAATATTTTTCACTAGGTTCTCAGAGTCATCAGCTGCTTATAGGTACTCAAATCTTGAGAATCTCTTACGGTTGCAGAAGAGTCTTATAGGAGCGCCTAGAGACGAGGTCGAGGCTTTATTAATAAATCCTGTTAACGTACGACACATAATCGATAGGCTGCAGTTTCGATATGGACGACCGGAACTGCTTATAAAATCCCAATTGGATATTGTCAATAGTCTTCAGAGTATTCATGAAAATAATTTGGAAAAGCTGGTTCCCTTTGCTTCCAAAATAGAGAATTTGGTCATCTACTTAAGGTCGGCAAATGCTACACAGTATTTGAATAATGGGGCAATGCTGGATCAGCTGGTCGACAAGTTGCCATTGTCAAAGAGGATATTATGGAATGAATATACTGCGAATATAGTACCGTATCCAGATTTGCGATACCTTAGCATTTGGCTAAATGGATTGAGTCGGAGCATCGCCAGGGCAGCAGTGGTGACTTCGAAGGAACAAGCAACAAAGAGAAAACAGAATTCACAGCAAAAAGCGGTGATGCAAGTTGCAGAGGTCGCTGTCAAGGCGGAAATAAAGATATATGATATAAATGCAAAGGAGATCACAAGTTGCCAAAATGCGAGGGATACAATAGAGCCTCTATAGATGACAAATGGAAGATTGCAAAAGATCTTGGCGTCTGAACATGCAAATACAATCGGACTTGTAAACTGAATGGATGCGACAAAATGCATCATAGATCATTGCATAGTGATAAAATAAAGGCAAATGAAGCCAGCGAAGAGAAGGTTGAGGAAGAGAGTCCATCCGTAAACACGATAATGTCACAGATGTCAAAGATGTCAAAGATACTGTTTAAAGTAGTACCTATAGAGCTGATGGGTCCAAACAGACAAATTATAAAAACCTTTGCCTTTGTAGATGAAGGTTCTTCCACTACATTGATAAACAGTGAGTTGGCGCATAAATTGGGTGTCAAAGAAGACCCTGTTAAGTTGACATTGAACTGGATAGGTAAACATGCTATGGATGTGAGTTCTATGATTTGTAAATTAAAGATAGGATCACAAGATTGTGACAAGAAATGGCTGCGTATAAAGGGAAGTTCAGTTCCAGAGCT